>JAQZBX010057846.1:0-17870 GCA_029593785.1 Cabassous unicinctus
TACATGGTTGTGCAGTTTAGTTTTTGTTGTTCGCTCAAAACAACAATCCCTGCTTTCCCCAATGCCTCTCAGCTGCCAAGGTTGAACCCTGTTTTTTTTTAGCTTCAACCCCACCTGGTTCCCCAGCTAATCCTGCCCCAGCCTTATAGAATGCCAGGACCCTGTCCCATCTTGTGGAGGCTTTGAAAGGTATCTTGTTAGTTCAGTAATTAATGTTCCAAAATATCGTCACTGTGCCTAGCAACCTGTGTTATCAGTTACCTATTTCTGCATAACAAACCAGTACAAAACCTAGTGGTGCAAAATAACACATTTATTTGGTCATGATTCTATGGGTTTGCAATGTGGGTAGGGTCCAGCGGGCATGGTTGGCTCCACCCATGTGGTGTTGGCTGAGCTCCTTCGTGAACTGGCAGTCAGTTGGCAGGGCAGCTGGGGACTGGCCTCACTCCCATGTCTGGCAGTTGCTTGGGGCTGTCGGCCAGGACCCCTTGGTCCTCTTCCATGTGGTCTCTCATAAAGCAGGCTAGACCAGACTCTTCTTCCATGATGGCAGAAGCATTCCAAGAAGACAAAAGCAGAAGCTACTAGGTCTCTGGAGGCCTTGCTAAAAAGTCATGCAACATAACTTCCACTGTGTTCTACTGGGAAGAGCAAGTCATAAGATCAGTTCAAATTCAAGGGGTGGGGAAAAACACTCCATCTCTTAATGAAAGCTGCTGCAAAGAATCTGTGGCCACTTTTAATCTGCCACAACCTGCTTGGAACTTTAGATAAAAATCCTCTGCTATACACATCCACATCCTTTAACTAGGACATTGAATCAATTTTCTATTGGACTTTGGCTACTCTGCTGGATCTAGAGTCTGGTCCTGAGCCACAGCTGTCCTCTGTCCTTACAGACAGTTGTACTCCTCCACCCAAGCTGGGAACCTGCTCCAAGCAGAAGGATGCTTCTGTCATGACAAGAAGCTCTTGTGGCTTCTACCCTTTCTCATAAGATCAGAACACCTGGATGTTATATTCAAATCACCCATTCAGTAAATGTTTAATGGGATCCTACTCTGTGTCACTAGATACTTGAGGAGTTTCTGGTCTATTGGGGGGACAGTTATGTGTACAGGTGAATTGCACTGTAGAATAGTATTTGTGTTACAGACATATGAATGATGAGATGAAGAACACCAAGGGCTAGGGGAAGCTTGACCAAAGAAAAGGATATTTAAATTGGATTCTAAAGGATGAATAGGAGTTTGCCAATTTGTTGATGGTAGAGAAAGGAATTTCACATTAAAGAACCGCAAAGTTATGGTGAGAAGCTCATTCATATTATGTGTACATGATGAGATATGAGGCCAGAGAAGTAGCTAAGTAAAATGGGGAATCATATAAGTTGAGGAGTTTGTCTTTTATCCTGGGAGGCTAGAATGCAGCTTCTAGATGTTCCCAGACTTGGCTAAGCCTCAGAATATCCAAGTTGCCCCCTCTGAGCTCTGAATCAGAAGATCATTGGAGTCTGGGAGCCTGAGACTCTGGAGTCAGAGTCACCAGGTGACTCTGATGACCAGCTACCTTGCGAAGCACTGCTGTAATCTAGCAGGGAAGCTCACATGAGGTTAAAACAGGACAGGTGAGGTGACTGCATTTGGATTTCAGGAAGGTGACTCCAGCAGCATTGTGGAGCTGGGTAGAAGTGTGGCGAGAAGGATGACAGAAACCAGATGCAAGGCCACCGTGATGGCCTAAGGAAGAGAGGAGAAATAAGGGTCTGAATCCAGAACACGGGCTGTGGGGAAGAGGGAGGGAAGACTGAGGAGACATTTCTGTGGAAGAATCACCGGAATTGTGTGAGAGGCAGGGGAGGTAAAGGAAGAGGAGGAATGGAGGCTGACACTGAAGTTTAAGCTCGGAAGCCTATGTAGAGAGAAAGGCCATTACTTGAGAGCCAGGATTTAGGAGAACTGAGTCGGGGGAGAACAATAAAGCTTTTCATCTGAGACATATGGAATCGGAGCTATCAATAGGACACAAAGGTGGATCTGTCCACACGATAGTTGGAAACGTGGATTTGAAGCATGGAAAATAGATAAAGAGACACAAACAGAAAGGTATCAACAAAAAAGATGATAGTTTAGGTCATGGCATGCATGAATTAAGCAGGGATGCAGAGAGATAGTTTTCAAACTTTAAAGTAAATAAGAATCATCTAATAAGTCTCCTAAAAGGCAGATTCCTTGAACTTTTTCCCAGAGTCTGGGATGTGCTCAAGGATATATATTTTTAACAAGAATTTCAGGTGTAATTACAGAGACCATATTTTCAGGAACTAAAATTCTTCTCTTTGATTTGGCAAATAGGAGGCAATAGATACCTTAACGAGAGCAGCATCCGTGGTGTGGTGAAAACTGAGGTGTTAGTACCTGTGAGGTCTTTTTTATTTTCTCCAAGGTCTTCATAACACAGTCAATATAAAGTATCACCAGGTAAACAATACCCTCTCGTGGTCTAAGCAGATCACTTCCCGCACACACAGTTATCTGAACCAGAGAATACAGGACACAGTCCTACCAAAAATATGATTCTATGAAGCATATTGGAATATACAGTTAAGAAATCATTTAGTACCAGGTTTTTTAAAAACATGCAGGTACAATTAGATAGTTTTCCGATTAATCTAAAAATATATGGACATTCTCATTTTGGTCTGCACTTACCCGAGGTTTTTTGCTCGATTTGATTCAACCAAGGCCTCTTGAACTTTGCTCGGTCTGTCAGGAGCATGTCCAATGGGGAGAGCCATCTTTTCTTTCAGAGAGCTGCCCTTTAACCCTTAATCACATATCCCTGAGCGAAAGCCGATTAGTTTTCTGAGCACTCTCTCTGATTCTAGTGCAGTTTCCTTTTGCCCTGTGGCCAAGCAGAAAGAGCAGAAATGAATTCATAGCGGAAATAAGATTTTGTAAGATGTTTGATTATACTCTTCCAATAATTTCCCTACCGTCTAGTTCCTGTCTCTTCCAGTTGTCCCTAATATCAGAGCCCTAGAGATTTTCTTACAATTACTATCCTGATGACAAGGAGCCCGAGGGATCAACCACTTCTGTTTTCTAATGGCAAAGATACCCTGTACAGTCTACCAGTTTGAAACAAAATACACAGTGTTTTCAACAGAATGTGTCTTGGATTATCTCAGTAATGAAATGTTTGCAATCTATTCATATCAGTGAGGTCAGCAAATAAATTGGCTCCCCTATACTAGACGTAGTTACCGATTAGGCTTTGAGCAAGATGGAGCTTTACTTCCATTGCCCTTTTGACCAACCCTTCAGTGACCTTCTTCTGCTCCTGTTACCCACTCACCCTGTGATAACAGGGAACTTAGGTGTTTTAATAGGGACTCCTGAAAAGTTTACACAAGGTTTCAAGCTCTAAATTCAGAATTCCTAATAATGGAATTTTAGACCCTTGGACAAGAGAAAGCAATTAGGAGGGAAAGAATGTGGCTCAATGTCTGTTAATCAATCCGTACACATACAATGATGTATCAGGACACACGGTTTGACTAACGTGTCACATGGCCTGACCATGCTGACAGTGGTTGACATATCACAGTGGTCATACTTTCCGTGCCATGCAGAAAGCTTCCAGCTCCTCAGACTGACCCCAGTTGGAGCTAGCCAATCTACGTCTTGGCAAGCTGTTGAGTCTGCCAGCCTCACCCACCTGTCATGCGTCTAGCTCCCCAAACAGCTGGTGAAAACCAATATCATGCTGAGCGCCAGCTCCTGCTATGAAGGTGGACTGGGCCGGGGAAAATTAAACACACACATGTTGACTTGAGCTTTCTTCTGACCTTGCAAACACATTGTGACAGGTCATGAGCCATTCTGAGGGGAACCCACAAAGCCTTTGGTTTTGATTACATGAAATGCCTCTGGTGAAAAGGAGTTAATTTTTTTCAGTAACATGTGGTATCTGACACCAGATTTGGGGTGGAGCCCCACAGATATTGCCTGAAGACTCTGAGTGCACTTCCACGTACACCGAGCTGAATTCTCCGCCTGACTTAGGCTAACCCTCCTAGCAGCAGGGGACACTAACAGGAATCTTTTCCCAGGCCTAGCCCAGCAGGGCAAAGACTTTCCCAGGCAGAGGAGAAAAGGATGATTTTTCCCCTCACCACTAATTCCATTTATCTGCAAGCCAACTGTTTGACATGTTGCATTCCTCTGTTGTAAAATAAATCCAATGATGTGCGTCTTCCAGGTTATAGCTTTACTATCAAGTATCAGGTGTCACAATCTGTATCTTGGTACAGAAAGTTTAAAACTCCAGACCTAGCTGGCACCATCTGTCGAAGGAGCCGGGCTCTTCTGGATGAACAGCCTGACAGCATTGGTGTTATGGCTGTAGAGAAACTGAATATAAAAATTAATAAAAGTTTTTGTTTATTCCCCAGAATTGGGGGGAGGTGAGTTCTGTTGCAAGGAGATATAGAAATGGCAAAGGACAGACATATGGAAGGTGTTTTTGTTGCTTACCATGCTTTAGAGTCCCATCATTCTCTTGTGGGGAAGATAAGCAGGTTTTGTGCTGCCCCCCCACCCACCCCCACTCCTTAGGTTTACTTTGTGGCATCTCTCTCCAAATCCTCATGAAACATGAATGTAAGACAGGACCAGTTATTTACACATAAATGTGAAGTTAAGTCAATGGATCCCTCTTTCCACTGCATTTAAAACCTTATCTCTAATTGCAGGGGGTGGGAGGGAAAGATTTTGGCCTTGTCTCATTTAGCTGTGATTACTCTCCTTTGCCTGTGAAATAAAATCCAAATTAATTTGCATTCAATTAACAAATATTTGTGTCACTAATGTTCTTATAGCATAGCCCTAACATTATAGAAGAAACTAAAAAGCATCCATCAACAGAGGACATAGTTGTTAACCCATAAATGTTTGCTGAAAGAACTCATAGGTGAGTGAAACAATGAACAAAGTACATATTATCATCCCTATTTGTGCTTGTGGTCTCATTGGGGAGATGAAATATTTATTTTGTGGTTACCATACCGTGTTCTGAGCCAATTAAGGGAAAGACAAGGAGTCAGGAAGATGTAGATCAAAATGATACCTTAATTACTAATAAAGGCTGAGTTGGAAAATGTGGCAATAATGTACTTCCTAATATGAAACCTAAAAATTAGATAAACCCACCCATTTACAGGCACAATGGACACCCATGGATTTTTATTTTGAGGCTGTCCCCAGAGAACTTTTCAAGCAGAGAAATAAGAAATAATGTAGAGTGCAGGCTGCCTCTTCCCCACTCCCCAAGAGAGAATAAGAAGGGAAAAATCCTTCTTCACTGAAACAAGAGGAGGTGGGAATAAGTGCCCTTCCCCTTTTCTATGGAAGAGGTCAAACACGATATGTGGTTACATAACAAAAACTAGTGTGGGCAAGAATTTGAGAGGAGGTAGACAACATCGTGCCCATGCATTCCTACCTAACACACTGGAGCAAGGGGTACAACTTTGGCCATGAGCTCAGTGGGAGGACTGGAGTAGAGGAAGAGACATTCTTGGGGTGGGAGAGTGGGTATCTGGACAGTGCCTGGGGACAAAGAATACCATCGCACCAACAAAGATAAAATCAGGCCTTGAAGTACTCGACCTTCCTTCCACTCCTCATTTCTCTTCTCACTTCGCTCCAGCCCCACCATCTGATACTCACGATCCCCTAATATACCTCTCCTATTCTATTGCCTTGTACCTTTGCTACACTGCTCTAGCTGGCTGCCCTCCCAGCCCGCCTCTTCCTGTAGGTGTCCTCAAGATGCTCTGACTCCTCCTCAAATGCCACCCCGGCTGCAAGCCTTTCCAGACCTCCTTCCCACCCTCTCTCCCAACAGAATTCTGTTCTCTATTCCCCAATCTCTCTCAGCGTTTTCTGCTGGTATTTATTTTCTGCATTGTTTCTTAGTCATTATTAAGATATGCCTGCCTCCTCAGCAAGTCTATAAACTCCATAGGGCAAAGAACCAGTCCTTTTATCCCTCAGAAATCTAAGATAGAAAGTATTTGATGAGCGCATTTTGAATTACAGGAGTCTCAAGCATTGGTTAAAATTAAGCTTGGCTTTCTGAAAAACCCTTCATAACCATGCAGCTTAAAAGAGAAAGGGTAACTTTACCACTTCAGTCCTGTTTTTGTAATGAACAAAGTACAAGTTAGGTCTTTTTATTTAACTGTTAGTTGACTTTCCAGACTCTTAATTGCTAACACTACCTGTGGTGGATTGAGTTCTGTGCCCCAGTTTGGACATGTTCTTGGTCTTGGTCCACATTCTGGTGGTGTGGCCCCTTTGTAAATAAGACATCTTCGAGATGTTACTTCAGTTAAGGTGTGGCCCAACTGAATCAGGTTGTGCTTTAAGCCAGATTATTGGAGTCTTTTATAAGCAGAGGGAAAGTCAAATGGAGAGAGAAACCATGGGGAGCAGCCAAAAGCTGGAAATCAAGGGAACCCAGAAGAAAAAGGATAAGATACCACCATATGCATTGCCATGTGGCCGAAAAGCCAAGGACCAAAGATCACCAGCAGCCAGCCCCAGAATGCCCATCTTCAGGGCAAAAGAATCCCCTTGCTGACATCTCAATTCTAGATTCTCCTAGCCTCGAAACTGTGAGCAATAAATCCCCACTGGGTAAGCCAACCCATTGTATTGTATATAATTTTCTTAGCAGGAAATTAAATGTCAAAATTAATTTAAGTATCCTTGAGGGTGGGTTATAGGCACAGAAAGACTATTTGTGGTTATTTTGGACTTAAAGATTAATATTAATATAAGATTTATTAAAGTTAGTAAGTCAAAATTAAAGATTAACCAGAGAAAACTTTGGCTGAGGTGAAGAATTCAATTTTTGGCCAAGAAATTGATGGGACATGCTGAATCTCTTCCAGTCAATAAACAGCAAACCCATGACGTACAGAGGGGTGATCTCCCAACCTACAACCTAGATTGAAATAACATATTACTTTGTTCTTTCCTCTGATTTGAGCCTATTTCCTCCCCTCATCAGGCACAGGTAATTTTCTTTGCTGCTTGTTTGGATTTGGTTTTTGCTTGTTTTTCTGTTTTGTTGCCCTCTCACAACATTTTAAGGTCTTTCTGCCTCTAAAGACACTTTTAATGGCATTTCTTTTGATCCTTTGGATAATAATGTATTTCTTTCATAAGCTTTATCACCTAATTTGGGTAGACTTGATTCAATAATCTTTTTTTGTTTCCTTTTTTTCCGATTCTGCAAGAGCCAACAACTTTTAGAGATATTAAAATGATACCCAATTGGGTTCCACATATCTCATGGTTTCATGCATCCATTTAGCTGTAACACAAAAGTTCTGCTAATGACAACCAACATATAGAAAAGTGACCTTGTACTCCAGCTCCAGAATGCCTTATTTAAAATGGTACCCCCTTAATACTCTTGATCTACTGTACCTTGTTCTAATCTTTCCATTCTATCCATCAACTTCTCACATGTTATACTGGGACTGGTTTATAAGCTTATTTTTTATTGTCTCCTTTCCCTATCTAAATATAAATTCCAGGAGAGCAGGGATTTTTGCTGGCCTCTTCACTGAAGTGTCCCTGCACCTACAGCAGTGCTTGGCAGTTAGTAGGCACTTTATGTTTACTTTTTATTTATTTATTTTGGAAATATAAGAATTACTTGCATTCATAAAACAACTAGGAAACAAATCAATTTGGTTTATATAAGAATTATTAAATTACATATTTTTAAAGAGGGAATTTAGAAATAAAGAAAGAGGAGATTGCTGTTACTACTGTTCTCTCACAGATTCAACTATTCTTCAAAAATCCTGACTTCATCCTGTTTTCCAAATGTATCCTCTTCTTTCACATTTCTTTGTCTCTGGTCTTGGTGTACCATAAGCTTAGAATATGTTCCCCACTGTCCATGCTATTTTTCAAAACTTTAGCCTTTCCTTCTCTAGGCACTTTAAAAATATATGTGGAATGAATGTATGAATATGAGCAGGATTGGCTACATAATTTGAGAAGTCCAGTGCAAAATGAAAATCAAGGCCCTTTGTTCAAGTGTTAGTAAGAATTTCAAGTCAGTGACAACAGGCCAAGCACTGGGCGCATCTCAGCAAGGAGTCCTGTACAGGTCACATGCTCATTAAGCCGACCTGAAATATAACAGTATGAGTATGTATGGATGAGCAACACAACTTAAATTCACAAAGTGGTAAAGATGGTAGGCTCTGAAGTCCCAATCCTGGTTGAGCAACTTATAGTTAATTCCCTACAGAATTCCCTTCACTTCTCTAACTCCCAGCTTCCTCCACTGTGAAACTAGAATAATAATATCTACCCCCACTGGATTGTTCCGAGGATTCATCAAGCTAATGCCTAGGAAGCACCTAGCAAATGATGAGCACTCAAGAAATGATTTTAAATTCCCCCCGACAATCATGCCCATCAGTACCTTCACACATGGCACTGCCTTTGCCCAAAATGCTCTTCCCCTTGGTTTTCAACTGATAACACATCTTAAAATGCTGACCTCAAATGTGGCCTTCTCAGGGAAATCTTCCCAAACTCCTAAGAGGACTTAGACTCTGCCTTCTCCGTGTGCCCACAACACCTGGACCTCCTATATTGGCTCACTCAGTTGTCACCTATTCATGCATCTATCTGTCTCACCCACTTGGCTGTAAACCCCCCGTGGGCAGGGCGTGTAAGCTTTTCATCTCTCTACCTCCAGTACCTAGCACAGCACCTGGTAACCAACTAATAGATATTTGCTGAATGTACAAAGAAAAGTTCCCAGGGAATGCTCTAATCTCTGACAGAGAACAGAGCATTTCAAACTCAGAATACCCTTTCATGCTCTGTGATCCCATGGATGGACTCACAGGCATCACTAAAGGTTTTACCTACTTTCAGTAGTACAGTCTTATTCGAGAATCCTGGGGTCTGGAATTATAATTGAAAACCTCTGTTAAAGAGTCATTAGCTCATATTTAGAACATCTCTATTTCACAGTGGGGACTCCAACCAAGTGAGTGTGAAGAACCACGCCAGCTATGTCCCACGGCATCACGTCATGGGAGCCTAGCACACAAATAATCCCAGCAGCAATTGCGGAAATATGTCAGCTGCAACAAGATATACATAGGGAGTCTCATGCTATGTTAACTCTTAGTGAATAAATTACATGTCAAATTTGAGAACATGTTTTATTGAAGAGGTTTTTGTAAAGGTAAATTTTAGCTTATACCATATCCATAATTTAGTTGGATGATACAAACAAATCAAGGAGACAAAATAATTTTTGTTGATATTTTGCTTTGCTTTGCTTTTAAACATAGAGTTTAATGAGATTTCTTCCTTTAAAATTGTAATTTCTGAATCCTTACAGTAACCGAAGCATTTAATTATAGACTCAATCAATAAGGATTTTTAAACGAATATGTACAACATGGTGGATGAAATACAGAAATGCTATTCCCCATGGTAAGAGAGGGAGAAAGGTTTTGCATCACCAAGGGCGAGTCTGGGTGACTGAGAGGTCACTACTTGATGAGTGGAGATAGATTCAAGATGAAAAAATAAAGTCAGGAAAGACAGTGCTGCTGGGGAAACAAACACACAAAGCATAACTCATAGTTTTGGAAAAACTCCAACATTTTCGGTCTCAGTCAGGATATAAATCAGATTCGCAGTTAACCATTTGACCATTCACCTGCTGGATAAAGTGTGTCCACACGTGCCTCCTCAGAATCCGCCCTCCTTCCCCAAATACGTATGAGCCTAATGTCTGAGTGGGGAGTTGTGGAGCAAGAAGTACAGGCCCCAGGAAGGGAAGTTTGTGTGTTACTCTTTGCATCACTAAGGCAGGACCGCATAAGAGGTAAGTACACAGAGCAGCGGCTGAGATACAATTTTTCAAAATATCACTGTGCGATACAAAAAGTCAGAGGAAGCCTCTTAGCCTCTCAGCAGACACTCCTCTATCCTGGAGGCCAACACACCCAGCTTTGCTGGATCAGGGAAAGCAGGAAAGGATTTGCAGAAGCCACACAAAAGGCAGGACAGCAACCTCAGAAGGAACACGACATAGAGACATACTGAGAAAAAGGCAGATGAGTCCAGCCAACGACGCGCAGCAAGCCAGAAGCCATCCCTATGCATCAATTTTCTCACCCCTAAGATGGACTAGGATGTCTGTATGATCTCCACTTACTTAATGAACACGACGGTTCGGCTAGAGCTTGCCAGTAAATAAACACGGCGTTGAGTTTAGGTTTTTCCTTTGAAAATAAAATACTTTCATAAAATACAAGGAAAAGGATACACTCTGGCTGTTCAAAGAACACTGCCTTAAAACTTTTGCAAATCCTAAATAAATGAAGAACACACTCCAAAATGTCTTTCAGAACAAAATGGAAATAAACATACAGAAGGAACTCAGTGCACAAATAAAGTTAAGCGATACTTGGGGTGGGGGGTGGGAAATCAAAGGCTCAAATAAAGTAATATAATGTAGAGAGATTTTTGGTAAGCAGAAGAAAATGTGGAAGTGCTTCGTCTCTCTTACAACCCAGCCCTCGGCTAGACATGAAAATCCGGTAATGATAAATTAGGCTAACCCAATAAGTGGGTGTCTGTACACCTGACATTTGTATCAATAGGATATACACTAGACACAAATTATGCAGACTATATTTCTGCAAAGACTAGTTAGAAAAAGATCAAAGTCTATTTGAAGTAAAAAATTGTAACTTTAAAATGAAGGGAGAGGACAACAAATTAAACTGAGTAGCTCCTGTTGCCCACTATGCTAAACCCTTCAAAGTCTTTATTCCTCTTTCTTCTAAAATCAACAGCCAGGAAAACGAGAGAGAAGGGCGGGGGAGGGGGGGGTGTGCCCCTCCCCTTTGTGGAGAAGGGAAGTCTAGGGGGAGTTTAGAAGAAAGCAACTTCTGAATTTTCTGGCCCTATAAGCATGCAAATTAGTCAGTATTTCCCCATTATTAATTTACTTAATTTTCCCTGAGCAAGGGATTTCCATGCCTGCCACAACAGATGAATGCACCTACTAGATAATGCTTCTGCATTCTACTTGATAAACTATCGTGATCCAGGAAAATAAGTACATACATTTATCTCAATTGTCCCACAGTTCCCAGCACCCTTGGATATTCTTCCTTTATTCATTGCAATATCCTTAATAGGTTCCAGAGCAGTGTGTTTCATAGTTAGGGTAGAATAAGGATCTGATGAGTGAAAAAACAAGCGAATACATGAGCCAAAGCGAGACTCGTTGCTCATGGTGGATTTCAGGGCTGTCTAAATCCCTCTGGCTTCTTATTTCTCCAGGTTCCCACTTCTCTTCCACAATCTTCTCCGTGTCTCCAGTCCTCCTCCAATTCCTCTATCTTCCAAAATTTCTGAACTCTTTTGTCTCCTTTTAAGGAGACATGACCAAAAGAATTATACTTCAACCCATTGATTTTATGTTTAAGAAAACTTAGTCAAAAAGGGATGAAAAACTCTGTTTAATCTAGGCTAAGCTGGGAATTTAGGTCTCTATTCCTTTACTTATTCTCAGCTTCATGTTACTAAGATAACAAAGAAATGGCTGTGGATCCATTAGTAATTTCTGGTCCTTCTACTCAGCCCAGATTGTCCATCTCATTGCAGCAAAACGTAAGAATCGTGTGTCCCTACAACGTGGTCTTACCCTACTTACATTATTATTTAGCTTATAGTATTTCCATACAGAGCCTCTTGTTTAGTCAGTCTTACCCCTTGCCATTTCCCTAAAATGTTTTCTCACAACCCTCTCTCCTCCTTTGCCTCTGGATTGCCCCATTTAGATTCTACCTGTGCTTTTTTGACACTCCCTTCTCTGCATTTCTATAGCTTTTCAGGAATTACAGCTCAGTACTTGCTATATGCTTGCTGTTTTGTATTTTCCTGATTATCTAGCAAATTTCAGCTTTGTCTGTGCTTGAGAGCAAAACTCATATCTTATACTTTTTTCATATAACATACCAATCTTGCTTATACTATTATCAGCAATAGTTGCTTATTTGCCCATCTATTGAAACTATAGATCTGTCTTTGTTTTAAAAGAGGAATACTCTGTTTTATCATTTGCCCCGAATGATGTTGCTCTCTCTAGCAAAACTAATATCAAAGGTCATTGCTTTCCAAAGTTCTACATCTGGTAAAACTCTATTATACAGCACTTTTGCATTAAAAGGATCAGTTACATCCCTGACCAAATTAGGATCCTGTCTAACAGAAATTGAACAACAGGCTTGCATCCAGGCACTTGGCTTCACCATTTATTTTTCATTCACTTATTTCTTCGTTGTTTGACAAACACTTAATAAACACCTATGTGGAAGGCACTTTTTAAAGTCATTTCTCTCCTCTTTTACCCTGAAGAATGTCAATAAACTGAAAATAATTTTGTCTGATATAAGTACAGTCGCATAAACACTTAGGTGCAAATTACAGAGGAGAGACTGTAAATGAATGACACTGGATTTGAGGTGTGGCTCGCAGAATCATCGCAGCACTTTAAACCTCACTTCACACATTTGACTTTATAGCTGCATGGCTAAGTCTGTGTTGCTGCCTGACATGGTTGGTGTGCAGAACAGATCTCACAACAGTGTGTTGACAAAATATGTTCAGTTAGGGTGGTTTGTGTTTGGTGTTTTTCCATGTGTGTCTGCCTTTTGATGTCTGGGAAAGTGCCACTTGTTAACCAAGCTACCCTATTTGAAGGAAACTCCCTCTGATTTGGAGGAATACATGGCCAGACTTGCCTTCTCTTCTTGAGCACTATTTAGATGGCCTAGTCTCTAACTTCAAGGCTGCAAACTTCAAGGGGGTTGACAGCAGAAAGGAAGAAAGGGAAACAAGCCTGTGATCATCCCCTATTTCCCCTTGAATGCTACTTGAATAGTTTCTTGGTCCATTAGTATGTTTGTTTTCTGTTTTACTTTTTCCTCTTATCTCCCTCTCTCCAAACAGTTCATGGATTATTTGAGGGAGGAGTTACAGTTTTTAAAAAAGGAATCCCACTTGATACTTTATCATTTGGAATCTAGCTCTAGAGGAAGAGGTCAGCTGGCCTGAGTTCTGGCCCTAGAAACAAAACAATAGCGAAGGTTCACACTACCATTAGATAGCATTTATTCCACCAATTTAATTTCCTCTCCTTTAAAAACAAAATCAAAAAACAAAGGAAAACAAGGAATTGAGGTGATTTACAAAGATACTTATGAAAGTTTAAAAATAACATGGGTAGGGAAATCAGGGAGAAGAAAAAACAAACAAGAAAAAATGAACAAAATGGATAAGACACAAAATACATAACGTGCACAAGGCAGAATTTTAGATTTAGGTGCTACGATTCCTAGTGCCCAAAACAAGTAACGCCACTTAGATTTCATTCCTTTAACGCTCTCATCTGTAAAATTGGGACCAAAATTAAATCTAAATTATAGACAATCATAGGTCAATTTCTTACGTTGTATCTAGCACTGAATAAACACACAAAAACTAATTAACTTTAAACCTAAGTATTTCTTTAGCATCTGCTATAGCAAGCTTACTTGGAAAGTTTAAAATTCTACATAATGTTAACGTTGTTATTTTATTAACATATGCCGCAGAGATATGGGTAGGCTAAAATGGGTTTATTGCCTCCAACTATTTCATCATCAACAGTGGCTAGAAGGCAAATATCAATATGGTTTTTATTTGCTGTAAAGAATTTGAAATTAAAAGAAAATACTTTTGCTATTTTCTTTTATCTAAGAAAACTTTGTCTGATGGCCACTGTAGAGCAAAAGTATCTTCATCATGTGACCTGCTCATATTTTATGTGTTGGAGTAGTGATATATTTTGCAAGTAGTTTTTCTTATTTAATAATTTACTTTCCAATATTTTGGAACTTTAAGTTCACAGAAGATATACTTATTTACTACATTTTTGGAGTATGATTACAAAATCTCAGTTTTGCCAAAGAGGTTATGGGTCATTTTTGTAAACTTGTAGGTTTAGTAGAGTTAAAGTTTAACCCTGAGCTTTTTAGACCTGCTAAGGATCGTCAGGTACAAATCCAGTGGCCACCTGTAAGGCTAACATGATCACTGCTTTGCTTACGGTACTGCGTCCTTTCTCCCACCCACCACACAGAGCCATATTTGATGAAATGCTTACATTAGGAGAGACCCTTAATCTCGACTTAGCCCTCCGCGCTGTGGTTGAGGTAAAGGAGATCTTTTGTCTGGTTCACACAATGTATTAGTGGTAGAAATGAGGCTCTACTCAGCTCTCTGGACTGCAAGTCCAGTGTTCCATCCACTTCACGGCAATGCCTGTGTGTGTGATTTCCAACATTTATGGGATAACAGCAAGTTCTATAGTTTCTATGCAAACGGCTTTCCTAGTGCAAGAGGAAGCAAGATTTTCCTCAGGGAATTGGCTTGAAATCATGTAGGAAAATATTTGATAGAACATTTGAATTCAAAGAGAGAGCCTGAGTAAAGCAATGTGATCTAAGTACACAAAGACAGACACACACAAACACACAGAAATGGCTGGAATCGGTCATTAAAATGCTCAAGGATGAAGAATAGAAAGTTTGAGATTACTGGATTTATACACGGTACACCTGATTCATGTGAACTTGCAAGAGACTTGGCTTCACACATCTCATATTAGCCTTATCATAGCTTTCTATTCTTTTTGGTCTAATCTACCCATTACAAAAATTTTGTTTTTGTTCCTTTCCTCAACTTTCACATGTGCTGAAATTAGACAGCTGGGCACTGCCCTCTCAGACCCTAAAGAAAGAGTAAACTGTTTCTCATTTATTATATAATTTATCATATGTTAGAACAGACCACAGCTTCAAAAAAGTCTGAAAGGGGTGATTGTACAGCCTCGTAATTGTACCTTTGCTGATGGGAAGTAAAGGACTGCTGCATAATCTTCCTTTCAACGTGCTTCGGAGAAGGTCTTTACTGCTCTTTGGTAACATCCTTCGGCTCTGCATTGTTCTCCCCTTGACTGGCCTGAAAACTGTGTGACTCTTGTTTAATAAGCATGAGATAGTAACAATCACACCAGATTGTTCATCTGTAATGTGAGATTCCTGGAAGAAAATTAATACACAGTAGCTTATGTTTGACTTAAATAGTTGAGCTCCTTTCAGAGTGTTGGTGATAGAGGAGATATTTTTCATGCTCTGTCTGGATGGTATGTCAAAAGAGTTTAGACTTCGGAGTCAGGGAAATGTGGGGTCAAACCCCCAGGCTGTCACTTATATGTGGTGTGCATTTGGATGAACAATTTTACTTACTGAGCCTAAAGTTCCTCGTTTTAAAAATTAGGATAATACTACAAGCCCCACTGGATGCATTTGAAAGCCTCTGGCTCATAATAGACCATAAAATATTTGTTTTAGTTTTTCAATCTTTGGCATCAAAACAACCATTTAATTCAGGAAAAATGATGAATCTTATATAAGGTAATTATTTGATTGTCTTTTATATTGCAACTATCTGCTTTAGCAAATTATAAAGGGTCTTGGAAAAGACTAAGAAAAGGTATTCAAACTAAAAGCATGTTTTCATTAATAACAACACTGTTATTCATTAATAATAGCATCTTGGTCAGTTCTTCATTTTTGCCCAGTAGAAAATTTATCAGTCATTTATTGAACAAGAAAATAGAGAGTGTAACCCCTTATCAGTTTTTGAGCATTTTCCAGCCGTTAGTTTAGCCTGAACTTCACAGAACTTTTATCCCTAACCCTTAGCTTAATATTAATGAAAACATTGGCAATTTTAGCACCACATAAAGGCAATGCTTGTGAACTGTGTTCGAGTCATAGTCTTGACTTGGTTTTGGTTTTTTGTTACATAGAACATCTGCCTCTCTGTAAGATACTAGAGTTCACTTGAGATTCTAAGATAGTCCATCTGTAATCTGTCAGAAGAAAAAGAGCTGACAGCTGTGGCAATCCTCAGCCGGCCCAGGATTTCTAGGCCTTGCACATCAGTGTCAGTCTTCTCATTGACCCGGAATTTAGTGACTGGGTTTTTTCCTCCAAGCTCAAGCCAGTAATCTAATCGGCAGACTTTCCTAATCACAGTGCCACATCATCATGAAAATCTAAATGAGAGTCTTCTTTCTTTAAAAGCAGTTATTCACTCACTTACTAAGTGGCTATCGCGTATTAGACTTGATCTATGAAAAAATCAATTACATTATTAAAATATAATATATTTTTTACAGACATCTACCCAACGTCAAGCACCAGAAGAAAGTTTAAAACTTTGGGCATATAGCTAGATGTTTGTTCTACATAATATGAAATACTTTAATACTTAATAAATACATTATTTTTTAATTGTCATTTTAAAAGAATTCATGTAAGCATGTAGCTGCAATCAAATGACAGTTGCAATATAACATATTTACTTAGTATCAGGAAAAATAATAGAGACTTAGAAATCTGTGTTTTATTATTTTTAGGAAGTAAAGGATCCAGTTTATGATGTTTTCCCTAGATGCCATGGAAAGAAGCAAAGCAGGGACAATAAAAACCTGACTCTTTCCAAGATAATCATTTTTCAGTATTGTGTCTGGGAATGTGTACCATAAACACATAAAAGTTAAAACAATTATAATAATTTCTGTGACAACTTCTTGCACATTTCCTTTTTCATAAAATCTGTGTTTTTATTATTTATTTATTTGTTTCTAATTCTGTTATTGAGATTTATTTTTCTTTTTGGGAAATTGGAATGAGAGAACATAAAAATTGTAGATCGTGTATTCCTATCTTTTTTTTCCATTTGTTTTTCCTTACTAGAGAAGTTCTGGATTTATAGAACAATCATGCATAAAATACAGAATTCCCCTACACCACCCCACAATACAATACAATATCTTGTATTAGTGTGGAACATTTGTTACAATTCATAATAGCACATTTTTTAAATTGTACTAACTAAAGTCCATGGTTTAACCTGGGGTACAGTTTGTACAGTGCAGTTCCATGGATTTTTAAAAATTTTTTATTCTGTTATCATGTATACAATCTAGCACTTCCCTTGTAATTGCATTCAGATATTGTTAATTGTGTTCGCAATGTTGTAATAGCATCATCACCATCCATTACCAAAATATTCCACCATTCCAAATAGAAACCCTGTACATTTTAGGCCTTTCCCATTCCCTATTCTGACCTGGTAAACTTTATTCTAGATTCTGATTCTATGAGTTTGCTTATTCTGATTATTTCAAATCAGTAAGATCATACAATATTTGCCATTTTGTGTCTGGTTTATTTCACTCAACATGATGTCTTCAAGGTTCATTCAAGTTGTCACAAGTATCAGAACTTCATTTCTTTTTATAGCTGAATAATATCCCATTGGATGTATATACCATATTTTATTTATCCATTCATTGGTTGATGGACATGTGGGCTGCTTCCATCTTTTGGCAATTGTGAATAATGCCGCTCTCAACAGTGGTATGTAAATATCTGTTTGAGTTTCTGCTTTCAGTTCTTTGTGCTGTATATCGAGTAGTGGGATTGCTGAATCATATGGTATTTCTATGCTTAGCTTTCGGGGGAATCACCAAACTGTCTTCCACAACAGCTGCACCATTTTACATTGCCACCAGCAAGAGGTGAGTGTTCCTGTTTCTCGGCATCCTCTCCAGCACTTGTTATTTTCCATTTTTTTCTATAGCAGCCATTCTAATGGGTGTAAAATGATATCTCATGG
>JAQZBX010057847.1:0-17863 GCA_029593785.1 Cabassous unicinctus
TTTAGTCTTCCTGTGCATGAAGAGGGAATATTCTTCCATTTATTTAAGTCTTCCTTGATTTCCTTTAACAATATTGTATAGTTTTCTGTATATAAGTCCTTTACATCTTTAGTTAAATATATTCCTAGCTATTTGATTTTTTAATTATTATTGCAAATGGTATTTTTTTCTTGATTTCATCCTCAGATTGCTTGCTATCAGTGTACAGAAATGATAGTGATTTTGGGGCATTGATCTTATAGCCTGTGACTTTACTGAACTCTTTTATAAGTTCTAGAAGCTTTGTTGTTGATTTCCTAGAACTTTCTATGTATAGGATAATGTCGTCTGCAAATAGAGAAATTTTTACTTCTTCCTTTCCAATTTAGATGCCTTTTGTATCTTTTTCTTGCCTTGTGCTTGAGCAAGTACTTCTAACAAAATGTTAAATAGGACTGGTGATAGTGGGCATCCTTGTCTTGTTTCCAATCTTAGAGGGAACATTTTAGTATTTTACTATTGAAGATGATGTTAGCTGTGGGTTTTCCATATGTACCCTTTAACATGTTCAGAAAGTTCCCTTCTATTCTTATCTTTGGCAGTGTTTTTATAAAGAAAGTGTGCTGTATTTTGTCAAATGCTTTTTCTGGTTCTATAGAGATGATCACGTGATTTTTTTCTTTCAATTTGTTTATGTGGTGTTTAACATTGATTTTCTTATGTTGATCCATCCTTGCATACCAAGGATGAAACTGTCTTGGTCATGGTGTATAATTCGTTTGATATGTTGTTGAATGTGATTAGCAATATTTTGTTGTGGATTTTAGCATCTAGTTTCATTAAAGAGTTTGGTCTGTAATTCTCCTTTCTTGTGGCATCTTCATTTGGCTTTGGTATTAGGGCAAGGTTGACATCATAGAATGAGTTAGGCCTTGTTCCTTCTACTTCTATTTTTTAGAAGAGCTTAAGCAGGATTGGTGTTAGCTCCTTCCAGAATGTTTGGTAGAATTGACCTGTGAAGCCATCTGGTCCTGGGCTCTTCTTAGTTGGGAGGGTTTGATGAATGAGACTATCTCTTTACTTATAACTGGCCTGTTGAGTTCATCAATTTCTTCTTTTGTCAATGTAGGCTGCTTTTGAGTTTCTAGGAATTTGTCCTTTTCCTCTTAATTATCATTCCTGTTGGCATATAATTTTTCAAAGAATCCTTTTATGATATTGTATATTTCTGTGGTGTCAGTGGTGATATCCCCTTCCTCATTTCTTATTTTGTGTATTTGCATCTGCTCTCTTTTTTTCTTTGTTTGTCTGGCTAAGGGTTTGTCAATTTTACTGATCTTCTCAAAGAACCAGCTTTTGGTTTTGTTTATTTTTTCTAATGCTTTCTTGTTTTCTATTTTGTTTAGTTCTGCTCTAATCTTTGTTATTTCCTTCTTTCTACTTCCTTTGGTGTTAGTTTTTTTGTTGTTTTTCCAATTCCTTTAACTGTGCAGTGAGGTCTTAGATTTTGGCTCTTTCTTCTTTTTGATATATGCATTTATGACTATGAATTCCCCTCTCAGTACTGCTTTGGCTGCATCCCATAGGTTTTGATATGTTGTGTTGTCATTTTCATTCATTTCAAGTTAGGTACTAATTTCCTTAGAGATTTTCTCTTTGTCCCACTGTTTGTCTAAGAGTCAATTGTTTAACTTTCATATCTTTGTGCTAATCTAGCCCTTACTCATTTCCAATTTCATTCCATTGTGGTCAGAAAAATTACTTGGTTTAACCTCAATCTTTCTGAATTCATTGAGATTTTTTCTGTGGCCTAGAATGTGGTCTTTCTTGGAGTATGATCCATGTGCGCTTGAGAAGAATATATATCCTACTGTATTTGGGTGTAGTGTTCTGTATATTTCTATTAGGTACAGATCCTGCAATGTATTAACCAAATTATTTCTTTATTGATTGTTTGTTGATATGTTCTGTCTAATGGTGTTAATGGTGTATTAAAGTCCCCCACTATAATTGTAGATGCATCTATTTCTCCACTTAATTTTTCCAGGGTTTGCTTCATGAATTTTGAGGTGACCCTGTTAGGTGCATAAATGTTTATGCTTTTTATTCTTCTTGAAAGATTACCTCTTTCACTAATATTTAGTGTCCATCTTTGTCTCTTACAAGAGTTTTCCATTTAAATTCTATTTTCTCCAATATTAGTATAGCTACTCCTATAGTTTTTTAGCTATTGTTTGCTTTTCAGATTGTTTTCCAACAATATTCTTTCAGTGTCCTTGAATCTCTGAGTCTAAGGTCAGTTTCATATAGACTACCTAGGGATAAGTTATATTTTCTAATCCATTCTGCCAATTTGTGTCTCTTTACTGGTGATTTCAATCCATTAACATTCAGTGCTATTACTCTCAAGGAATTACTTACATTAGCCATATTTTCTTTGGGTTTATGTATGTCATATGTTGTTTTTATTTCTCTTTTTGTCTTTTAATTGTTCTCCAGCTCTCTTTGTCCTGTTGTTTCCTTTCAACCTGCCATACTCCCTTTACTACTTCTTGAAGGGCATGTTTGGTATTGGCATGCTCTCTTAATTTTTGTTTATCTGTGAATATTTTGAACTCTCCATCATTTTTGAATGCTAGCTTTTCTGGATAGAAAATTCTTGGCTGGAATTTTTTTTTTTTAAACTATTTCATACCTATGCCTTCTTGCCTCCATTGTTTCAGATGAGAAATCAGAACTTATAATCTTATTTAGCTTCCCTCGTATTTGATGGTTCTTTCTCCTCTTGCTGCTTTCAGTATTTCCTCTTTGTCTTGAGCATTGGACAGTTTGACAAGTATATATCTTGGAGTAGGCCTGTTGGAATTTATACTGTTTAGGTTGTGCTGTGTTTCCTGGATATATACATCTATCTCCCTCCATAGATTTAGGACCTGTCAGCCATTATTTACTTCAACACTCCTTCTGTCCTGTTTCACTTCTCTTCTCCCTCTGAGATGCCTATAATGCATATGTTTGTGAATTTTGTGTTGTCATTCACATCCCTAAGTCCCTGCTGGATTTTTCCTTTTAATCTATCTATTCCACTATCTGTTTGATTGCAGATTTACTGTCTTCCACATAACTAATTCTTTCCTCTGTCCATTCAAATCTGCTGTTATGTGTTTCCAGTGTCTTTTTGATTTCTTCGTTTATGCCCTTCATCACCTTCATATCTGTTATCCTTTTATGTATGTTTATATTTTCTTCAGTATGTTCTCCCAGTGTCTTCTTAATGTCTTTAATCTCTTCCTTCATTTCATTAATTTGGTCCATGATATTTGTTTGAACAGTTTTGATTAGTTGTTCAATGTTCTGCACCTCTTCCTGATTTTTAATTTGCTCACTAGACTGGGCCTTGTTTTCCTGTTTCTTAGTATGGTTTGCAATTTTTTGTTGGCTTCTGGTTATCTTTTTATCTTCATAGGTTTATTCAGTTGATTACCTTCTTTCTTTTCTCTATGGTGCTATTTAATTGCTGTTTTGTGTGTGTGTTAAGTTTTCTCTTTGTCACTCTTCTTCTTATTTTAATTCATTACTGTTGTCTATGTTCCCTCAGAGGAAAAAAAATAGGGCTGAAGAAAGTGAAAGAGGTAAGAAAAGTAAAAGGATAATAGTATTTTTAATAGTAATTGTTATAAAAGGAACCATTATAAGACCTTGGAAAATGAATATTTAACTCATGGAAGCAGTGTAGAGTATAGGAAATAAAAAGTGGTGCACCAACAATAAAAGGGGAAACCAAAGAGAGAAAAATATATAGACTGAATTAAAAGGCCAGTATGATGAGGAGAGAGGAAAGAGAAAAGACAAAAAGAAAAAAATTAATAATAAAAAAAGGAAACAGGATAGACGAGGTAGAAATAAAAACCAGAAAAATTGGGGACTAAACAAATAGAGGTGGAATGTAAGAACAACAGAAAGCAGCAATTAGAATGAGGAAGGAAGGAAAAGAGACAGCATTGGCATACAAAATCAATATACACAAAAAAGGGGAAATCAAGGAAGAAGAATCACTATAACCAAGAATCAAGACAGCAACACCTTGAGGAATTTATCTATTCATGAAGCTTCCTCCAGATCGATGCCCTAAAGTCTCCTACACTGTGGGTTCCCAAAATATCTCATTCAGGCATGATCTTGCCCTCACTCAGCTGTTTTTTGTGAGAGAGATCTGCCTATATTCCTTTTATAGAGAAAAAATAGGATGAGATAAGAGGAAAGAGATAGGAAGACAAAAAGTATAATAGTAATGGTGATAGTAAAAGGCAGGAGAGCAAATGGACAAGACCTAAGAAATTAAAAATTAACAAGAGTAAGAAGCACAGAGGAATAAGATTAGGAAAGTGGAATATAAACAATGAAACAAGGAACAGAATAGAGAAAAAATTTATAGAATGAATTAAAATGCTGTAATGATGAGAAGAGAGGAAAAGAAAACAGAGAAGAGAGAAAGAAAAATATAAAAAAAGAGAGAGTATACAAAGAACAGGGGAGAGTGGGAGAAATACAAACAAGAAAAAGTGGAGACCAAATAAAAGAGGTGGACTGAAAGAACAATGGAAAACAAAAGTTTTAAAGAAGGCCTTAAAAGAAATAACATAGGTAGAATAGATCAGTAACCAATAGAATAAAAGAAAGAAAGAAAAAATAAACAGAGAAAGAAAGGTAGGGGATACAAAACAAGCAAGGCAGCAGCAATTTGTTTTTTGTTTTTTGTTTTTTTTAAAAAGGAGACAGAAGAAAATAATAATAAACATGGAAGAACAGCCTTCTTTCTTAGACCCCTAAGGATCTTCTCAGGTTGCTGGTGTTCCTCAATCACACACCCTGCAGCTTGCCCTCTGCAGCTTTTGTATTGGGTTTTAGTGAATAAAGTAAGGGAAATAAAAGAAAATGAACTTTAAAAAAAATTTAAGAGATCCAAGAAAATCTAATCCCAAGAAAATGTCTATATGTTCCCTGTCATAAATTTTCAACTGTATGCCTGATAACCTGGTGGATCTCTTCCCAAGGAATAGCCAGGAATCAAATCAGGGACCTCACATATGTTAGACAGGAATTCTACCACTGAGATACCTGAGACCTTGGGTTAATTAACTTTTTAGAAGGTTATCTGCCCCCTTTCCCTTAGACAGGATAGATGCCCTGCAGTCAGCTGGAGTGGTGTTGATTGCAGCCTGTCTCTGCCTCCTCACTGATGACAATAAAGATAATTCTTATCTTATCTTATCTTATCTTATCTTATCTTATCTTATCTTATCTTATCTTATCTTTACCTAGATGGCTGAGCATGACTGGAGTCTGAGATGGTACCCCTTCCCTCTCCCTGTGGAGTCAGGTTCACTTCTGATATTCAAGGAGGGCCCAGCTGACTAAACTCACTGCAAAAAATCACTCTCCATTCTCTCAGACCCTTCTTCTTTGCAAGGAATCTGCCTACACACTCCTGGTTTGAGCAGGGAGCCAGGGTCTCCACCTAGTCTGTCTGCCCTGCGTGCTGGGTATGTGTGCCCATTCCAGTCAGTGAGTTAAGAAATCCCCAATTATTCCTGGCTTCTCTATCTGTCCTGTATCCTCCTAGATAACTCAGAGCACTTCCCATGGAGGTAGACATCTGCTATACTTTCAGTTAGATAAAATTCTCCAGGAGTTTTAACCTCACTCAATATCTCCCAGCAGTTGAGAATTTTAATAACTCATGATTATTTGTTTTGTCTTCTTCGTGTCTCTGACCCTCACTCTTCTGGGAGTTGGTAAGCAGTGTCCTGGTTTTCTGTGCCCCAAAGCAGGTCACCATGACAGCCTCTGGCTTTTTAGTGAGAGCTAAGATTTATATGTCTAACCCAGCGGCCATATTCCCACAATCCTGCTCATGCTGTTTTGATTACTGTGGCTTTCTGGTAAGTTTTAATATTGGGAAATGTGAATCCTCCATATTCACTCTTCTTTTTCAAGATGTATTTAGTTAATTTGTGTCCTTACCCTTCCATGTACATTTGAAGCTTGGCTTTTCCATTTCTGCAAAAAAAAGTTGTTGGAATTTTTATTTTGATTTTATTGAACCTATAAATTGCTGTGGGTAGAATTGACATCCTAACATGTAGTCCTATAATCTATGAAAATGGAAGGTCCTTCTATTTACTTAGGCCTTTTCCACTCTTTAGCAATGCTTTTAATTGTCTGTGTACAAGTCCTTTACAACCTTGGTTTGACTTATTCCCAGATATTTGTTTTAGTTGCTATTGTGAATGGATTAAAATTTTCTTCTCCTTATTATTCATTGCTTGTGCATAGAAACACTACTGATTTTCAGGTGTTAACCTCATACCCTGCCATTTTGCTGAATTTATTTATTAGCTCTAGGAGCTTTGTTGTGGATTTGTCAGGATTTTCTATATTTAGGCTCATGCCATCTGTAAATAGGGAAGATTTATTTCTTCCTTTCAATTTTTGAAGACTTTTAATTCTTTCTCTTGCCTAATTGCTCCAGCAAGAAATTCCAGTACAATGTTGAAAAACAATAGTGACAGTGGGCTTCCTTGTCTTTTTCCTAATCTTAGAGGTAAAGCTTTCAGTCATTTACCTTTAAGTAAGCTTTTCATATGTGCCCTCTTCCATATGAATTTGATAAATAGCATTTCCATTTATGCAAGGAAAGTGGCTGAATTTTGATTAGTCTTAAATGCATAAATCACTGTGGGTAGATTTGGCATCTTAACAATTTAATTTGTCCAATCTATGAGCTTGGAATACCTTTCCATTTATTTATATCTTTAATTTCTTCAGTTTTTTAGTAGCTTTATGTTTACAAGTTCTTTACTCATTTGTAGGAGTATATTCTTATATATTTTATTATTTTGGTTGTTTTTGTAATTGAATTTTTTCTTGATATCTTCTTCAGGCTAATTTTTTTTTTTTTTTGGTGTACATTGAACATTTATTACAAGTAGTTGGTGTTGTGATAAGACAATGATCATATAGTCTGGATATTGGTCATGATTACAACAAAGCTTAATCCAGCCTTATTATTAACATCATAGATTAGTGTGGTACATTTTTTAGAACACATAAATGGATATTGAAGCACTGTTACCAACCAAAGTCTATAGTTTACATTATGGTTTGCACTTTGTGCTGTACAGTTCCATAGGCATAATTTTATGTGTCTGCCATTGCACTGTCATAAAGAAGAGTCTTACCAATCCAAATATGCCCTGTGTTCCACCCATTCTTCCCATCCCCTCCCTTTTGAACTCCTGACAGCTACTATCTTTATATCAATGCTACAAGTTCTTCCACTAACACAAGATAATAACTACAATAACAATAAATTTACTTTGGTCCTTATTACACTTCCCCCTTTTGTTTGTTCATTCTTTAGTCTTGAGGGATTTGGGATGATGTTTGGTCTGATTCCTTCAGGCTGTGAGAGGACTTAGATTATTTTGAGGCAGATGGAAAGAATTGTTTTGCTTGAAGTTGTAGGTATTCCTTGTTTGTTTGGATGGGACTTGTCCATCATCATCACTTTGTTAGTTGTCCAGGGCAAGCCCGAAGAACTGGAGAGTAAAAGTTGGCCACTAGTCTGCTGTGATTCAGGGCTTAACTGGCAAATGAACAAACCAAAGATTTAAGTCTCTGAGAGATATATTTAATGAGTATATTGAGAATTATAGGTTCAAATAAAAGGAGTAGAAGAATCATGATCAGGGGAATTATAAATGAGTATAAATATGTTATATTGGGAAAATAGATTGTCATATATTCCCAAATAAGACTCGCTGAAGGGTTGTTGATTCCATGAGGCTGTGTGCCTTGCCTCTGGTGTCTGGATATCCCTAAAGCCCTCAGGAGCACTCTTGTTTGAGGCTTTACTGTCACAGTTAGCAAAATACGTCTGAGACCTGAATAAACATAACCTCTGGAATGACCTCCCAACTCACTTTGAAATCTCTCAGCCATAAAAATTCTTTTTTATTTAATGTTTTTCCCTTTTGGTCAAGGTCTTATTCCAAGAGCATCATTGGTTAGCACTTGGTAATAATCCCTTGGTGCCAGGGAGGCTTAACCCTGGGAGTCATGTCCCATGTCATGCAGATGGTAGTGAGTTTATTTGCTGAATTAGGCTTACATAGAGGCCACGTTTGAATAGCAAGGAGATTTTCAGGAGGTAATGCCAGCTTGCTTCCCTTAGAGTAGAGTTGATTTAGCAAATAGAAATATTTTATTTGGCAACCTCCCAAAAAACAATAAAACTCTCTACAGAGAGAGGAGAGAGTGAGAGAGCCCAAAATGGAAGCCATAGTGTTTTATAACTTAATCTGCAAAGTGACATACTATCACTTTTGTTGTATATTTGTCATGCAGATCAACTCTTTATTATGTGAAGGAGAATACACAAGGATGTGAATACCCAGAGGAGGTGGTCATAGCTTATTATAGTTTCTCTATCTTAATCTTGTGTCAAATGCTTGCCCCCACTTGCTTAAAGCAATAGCAGTGACTACTATATTAATGATGGCTTCTGATGACAGTTTTTGGGTCTTCCTTGAATATAATGATCCGCTATGCTGTAAATTGTTGGTCACTTTCTGAAAAATTCTCACAGCATTTCTCTGAGAGCCACTTCAACTCATGAGATATAGTTGATTTTTTCTTTGTATATTATTATCCATCTCTGAAACACTTCATACTATGGTTTTCTTTCTATTATGAGAAGAATAAAGGCATGACTTTTAACCTCTAAGAATTGCCAGTGCTTTACTAGAGAAAACTATGGTGTCATACATATATATATTTTATATTCTTATTTTGGGAGTTTTCTAAAGAGAATGTTTTAAAGCACTCATTAATAAATTTAAGGATATCTGCTCTCATTGCTTCTTTTGTGAAATAATGAGTTGTTGGATTATATGAGGATGGCAGTGGCTGCATGTACATTTTAGGTACTGAAAAGTACTTGCATGTGCAAATCACAAAAATTTATGGTGAGAGCAATGATTAGATATTGCTGAATGCTTTAGACTCATAATTTCAAATTAGCAATCACTAAACTGTTTAAGAAAATGTGACCTTTTGAGTCTATTTATCCACCTCTCCAAGAACTGAGGAAATCTGACCCTGACTGGCTTCCAAAATGATGTTTCTTTTATAATGATACCTTGTACAGATTCCAAAGGTGTTTGCAATTTTGAATGAGATTCCTTTTCTCTGACTCTCTTGTTTGCCCAGTGCACAATCACCAATTATGCAAGACTGAAAACAGGAACAACTCTTGCCTTAAGTCATCAACCAAACCAATATCTGTTCTGCGCCTGATAGCCTGCTTAAAATTTCTGAGACCACACATAAAACATAAAAAACATCCTTACAGTTTCCCTAAAGAAATGCTGTTCTGGAAAGTATTGTCTTTCCCCTTGTTGCAGTAAGTCGATAAAACTCAGTTTATTAAGATCATAGCATATTTCTTTACTGTGGAGGGAGATATCTATGTCAAAATGGTTCTTAGTTCCACTGGATAGAAAGTGTGTGTGTCTCTACTTGGAAATACTCTATGAGTAAATAAGTAACTTCACTTAATCTAAGCCCTTTATCAATATTAAACAATAATATAAACTGAGTAAATTCTCCCAGACAATCCTTTGTGTCCTTTGCCTTCATATGATGTTGAAAGAATGTGTCCCTATATTTTGCCTCCATATTTTATATCTTCCATTTATTAATTTCCCTAATTTCTTTACTTACATATTGTCTATCACATTTTTCACTTTTTCCTGTTTCTATTATATTTCTATTATCAGGTTAGAAGAAGGTATGCACCTGTAACTATTAATGTATTCTCCTTTATTTAAAAGGTATTTTGATTTACTAATGTTTTTACATTAGCGTATTTAAAATACAAGAAAATTGTATTTGAGACTTCAGTTTGAATTAAGTAGTCCTCTTGAATTTTTAATTTGTGTTTCTTAGTATTAATAGATTTTGATAACTATATGTGTCTATTAAACTAGCATTATTATAATTCTTTTGGTTTATTTCCCTAGACTTTCTAAACATCAATAATTCCTTTAAAATTTTTAAGCACTTCTCTTTTCTCCATAATGGTATGAACATTTGCTAGTATGTAAATTATAATATTTAATGGGTTGCAGGTATAAATTGTGCAGAGTTTCTGCACACATTTCTCCATCTCCATCTTCATCTCTGTCTCCATTTCCATCCCTCTCTGTGCTTCCAATATGTTTCTACTACAGCTATTCACAATCTCCTCCCTTATCCTTATCCTTTCATGTTTATTCATGCTTCTTGCTCTTAGCCTTTGATGAGGCCTCTAAACATACAAAGGAACTTAATTGACAAAGTGTGTCATTTTTATGTTTTACCACCATGTTTTTTTCAGGAATGATTTGAAATCTTCCACTGAAAAATTAGAGAATGCATTCCTTTCATTAATGATTCCCTTGGATCATATCATTAAATAATGATGTTAAATATGTATAAAATAAAATGGTAAATCTTCATTTTTTTGTAAGAAAATTATACACCTCTTTAATCCTCCTTGACATTCCTATGAGACAATTCCCTTGATCCGATATCAGTCTGAAAATCCCAGAACTCTAATGCATCACTCGGTCACCACATTATAATGCAGCTGAGTCGCCACTCTCTAAATGGCAGTGTTTTATATAGCTTCTTGGTTTAGGGAGTAAGGGTGTTGCAAGGTGGTCATGCTTATGCATAGGAGAAAATCAACTTTGGTAGGTTCTTTGACTCCTTCCCAATGCCATTTGGGGTCTTTTGATAGATAAGGTTGTTTTTGGTGATGTTGTAGAGAGGGGTGAAAGAAGGGGTGGACTACACACTACCACTAGAAAAGCCCATTTTTCAGTTTCCCATGCTCTAGAGAAGTAGAGTGGAACAGAAAGTGCAGAAGAAGTAGAAATTTCACAGGAAATGATTTGGGGACAATTGTATGGAGAAAGGCATATGAAAGAAATAAATTTGCTTTTAAATGGGCATCAGATTTGCTAATCAAGATAAGAGAAAAAGATAAGTAGTTACCATAACCTTATATTGAGTTCCTGAGCATTTCTGAAAGATCTCAAAAAATATTCTTGCAAGCTTTTCTCCAAGTTCATTATATCCATTTTCAAGATTTTCCCATATGATTGTAAATATTTTTATTTATCTCAAATGTTTACAGTTTTTAAGTTATTTTGCACCAACCCTTTTGCCCTACATGATTTAAATTATCATTTATAACCTTGATGTCTACACTTTGCTACCATTCATTATCTTCCTACAATCTTGCTCTTTCTCTATATTTTATTCCTGCAGGTCTCTTTGTTAGTGTCACAGTAGTAGATCCATGGTATTTTCTTCCGCTTTTCCTTTTTGATAACTTTGTAGCATATGGTAGTGAAAGCCACCCCTTGTTTCCTTTTTCAAAAATTTTATTAAAATTTCTTTTTTTCAAGCTACTTTAAAGTCTATAGATGTCACTATCATTTCCAAAACCTTTTTTATGAAAGCTGTTATAGTTTCACAGAAAAATCATGTAGAAAGTAGAGAGTTCCCCTACACTCCTCCCTCACACTGTTTCCCCTATCCTATGCATTTTGCCTTAGAGTAGTCCTTTTGTGAAAATTGATGAAACACTACTATTATATTTTTATTCTAGCCCATATTTTACTTTAGGATTCACTCTTTGTATTGTACCCCTTACATTTTTATATTCCCTTCTCCCTTGTCTCCTGCTGCAGCACTACAAGCTGCACTTTTAAAAGACAAGTAGTATGTAGCAATAGTAGCAGTAGTAATATAATAATGATGATTATAAGTATTATATACTAATTTAACCATTTAAGGTTCCTTTTTAACCTTTCTTTTATCTCTTTACTTGTTATACCTTAAGCAATTATTACTTTTTTATGATGGCAAAATTTGAATGATTCCCAATTGTTTGTCTCCAGCCCTGCTCTTTCTTACATGTCATATATATCATGGCTTTTAAATCAATAAATAGACCCCCGACTTTGCCAAATCTTATCTGACACAAGAAGCTTAGTATATGGTGTTCTCTCCCATTCTCTTAAGCACTGCTTCCTCCAATTTTAGTAATAATTTGTGCTTTTAAGTCTTTGTTCTATCATTAGTGACTGAAATTTTGGGTAAGTCAATTTATGTATGGGTTAAATATTTTTGTGTGTAGAATGGACTATTCTTTTGAATGAAATGGAATTCATATTTAAAGTTCATAATGAGTAATTATTTTAGGTCAGAAAAATAACCATATATATGTATGATGTAGTGAAAAGTCCACTGAATTTGGAATCAGAAGGTCTGATTTTGGTTCCTAACTAACTAGCTCTATGGTTTTGTGTAAGTTGCTAGCTTCTCTGAGACTCCTGATCTATAACTGAAAATTATTCTACTATCTGACATTTTCTACCTCTTTCTTACCTCTGAGCAGGTAATAATGAGGATCAAATATGTGAATATAATGAGTAATTATCATGTGCTAACTCTAAAATTCCATCATTATCTGTTTCAGAAACCTTTAAAATCTGGTGAAACAACATCTGTATTATATTATCTGCCTTTAAGAAGGGTATGGAAGGTGACAACTAATCATCTCATGAAGGCTGGGAGGTAGAAGCTGTGTAAGTTCCTTGCTTTGCTACCTTTAGAACTACTGACTCTGTTTCTTTCTCTGTGTGTGTCTTTTTGTCCCTCTGTCACTCTCTCTGTATGTCTCTTACTGTACATCTGTCTTTTCACATGTTTTTTTGTTTTGTTTTGTTTTGCCTCTAAGACTTCATCAAGTTATCCATGGGACTCTGTACACCTTGAGGAGAGGTTTCTGTATTCTCCAGCTGGAAATTTTCAGTAGGAATATCAGGCATTCTCTTTGTGGAGGCAGTTGGGAAATGTGTTAATACTCAGTTTGAATATGGAATCTTCCTTTATGAATGTTAAACTTAGAAAAAGACTGTAGAGTAGAAAACAGGAACTGTGGAAAATTATGGACCTGAAGAAATGGTTTTGCCTCAAAGAACTGTTATTAGCCAAGTAATCAAGAAATTTGTGCTATTTACTTCAATCTGTATTCTAGGAAACAAAGGAGCCAAAAGAAATAGAAATCTTTAACATTTTGAAACATACGATACATTTGGGAAGATAGAATCAATGAAAAGGAAAATATTGAAGTGATGATTGGTAGTATAGTCTTAATTAAAGATTCATGCACGCTGCGGGCGTAGTCCACCAGCTTGCTGCCGGTGAAGAACTCGCTGTACTTAAGGATCTCCTCGGGCTCCAGGTGGCGGTTCTGGTTCTTGTCGGCGATGGCAATCATCTGCTTGGCCTCACTGAGGACATTAGAGAGGCCCCACAGCCCCCAGCTCCAAGCAGGTGTCCGAAGAGCTGTGGGCAGCACAGCCCCATGAGGGCAGAAAGCTGCTCCGCCTGGCGTTGGGGCCTGACGGTGACATCAGCCTGAGCTCAGGCTCCTCCAGGTGCAGGCGGCGCAGCAGTCTCTCTGGGTGCAGTCTCCCTGATGGCTGTGCGCAGATTCAGCCCTGCAGCCCTGCAGGACTGCACAGGGGCCCGATCGCTTGTTTTGAGGCCGAGTGAGTTCCACACGGGCGGGGCTCCTGCCACGGGAAAGGGTGGCACCAGAAAGCCCAAATGTGATGTGAGGCGGGCGGTGGCATCCCAGCCTCCAGGGTGAACTGCTGCCTTCCCCTGGCGGCATCGTTTGCGTCTGTGTTTTGAAAAGTCCAGAATATTCTGTCTTCTCAGAATACCTTCTGCTTTTCTCTCAGCTTATGAAATTCCTACTAATTTTTCAAAACTCACAGCAAACCTTTTTGCCTTTGTAAATCGTTCTCTGCATTTCCCTGCAGACGTTGTGTCCTTCTTGCCAATCATATAACCCTGGAACTTCTTCTATGGTGCTCTGCATTGTGGTTTATGTGTTATATGGGAAATTATTATTTTTCCAATTAAATTTAAATGTCCTGACTTGTAATAGTGAGTGAAGGTAGAGCTTATTATGAACTGGAGTTATTGGGGGAAATTTCACTGAGGTAAATGGATTTTTTATTAACCTTTAAAAGATGGATTATGATTAGAAATTTTCAATATTGAACCATCCATATATGACTACTGTCCACATATGGCTATTGAACACTTAAAACTGTAGAAATGGATTTTTATTTAATAACCACATATTGAAACAATATCTCTAAAGTTTGGTTTACCTTTCTTTCTTTTTTTTTTTTTCTATTATTTACAATTCAAAGTCATATCTGGATTAGGATCCTTGTACATTTTCTGTCTATAACTTTTGTGTACCTTTCACTGGACTAATTTTCTCAGTTGTAAATGATGAACTTGGCATAGATCATCTCTAGGATATTTGTATAGTAAGAGTTTTATGATAAATTTCAATAATCATATACATCTTAGGTGTCTGTATGTCTGTGTGAATAAAAATAAAAACACTAAAGGGCAAAACTTTAGGATAGAGTTTTTTCTAATGCTGAGTTTCTCATGCCTTCTTTTGTTTCCAATACTGAAGTTTCTTATGCGCTCATGCACTTTTTATTTTACCAGCCCTTTATTGTTTCTGCACCAACTTCCCCCTTTTCTCAGCACACTTCACCTTTTAGGAACATGTGCAAATGCTGGGGGAGGAAGAGACCTGAGACACAAAGGTGTTTGACCCACAGGCAGCAGATTATATTTTCTATCTTAACTGTGTATTCATTACAGAAATAGGTAAGAATAAGAATAAGAAGACTCATGTAACAGCCAGGAATAGTATTGGGGAACAGTCACTTTTGGCATTGGATAGTTTGAAGCAGAGGGATAAGATAAATGGGACTAACACCAAGACAGATGAGGGGAAACAAGAGGTCATTGGTTATATGTCAACTATAAGGTTAGTGCTCATTTCTACATCTCAGGCAAACTCTAGGTCCTTAGTGTTCAATAGCCATAATCAGGGTTCTCACTATTTAGGGATTGTTAAGAATATGATTAGATAAATCAAATTGAATTCCTTAAATATCCTGAGTGTCTACACCAACCATCTTCACCTTGCATACCAGGTTAGATTCTGCTGTTAACTGTCCTACAAGGTATTCCCACTTAATCTTCACAGTGACCACAAAAATACCCTGTGTCCTCAATTGCTATTTTACACATGCTTTGGTCCTGTTGTACTCTTGAGTCACCTCTTAGCCCTATACCAGGTTTTGTTATATTCTTCCCTTCTCTGTGGCTTTGGGTGAATTGCAAATGTGACTTTTTGCTAGTGATGTGAGAATGAAATGAGGTGATGTTAAGAGAAAATACAGGTTTAACACCTGAAGAATATTTGTGGGCAATTCAAGAATAGAACCTGTGAGTTCTGTGAAATGAGACCATCAGTTTCTGATACTTCTTTGTTTGTTTTATAATGCACCAGTTTCCCTGATCCTTCAATCTGTACCATGCACATATAATATGTTTCCATATTTCTATATTTCATACATTCTTTTTTAAAGTGAAGAATAATCTTGTGTAACCATGATGATAGAGATATTGCATGTGGAAGTGACTCAACTGCTAAGGTGACCATAAGTAAAATGCTTATATAGTGATCATGTCACCTGAGAAGGAATTGAGAGGATATATAGTTTGAAAGTATGAATATCCTTGAGTAATTAATCATTATAATTAATCATGATAATTCTGATTGTTATAATTTTTTTACTTTTCCTCTTTATTCTCATTTACCTGATGACTGTGGAGCCATTTCAGCTGATAAATCAATGGATGGAGCGAATAACTTGATGGTGTCAGAATTTGTGTTCCTGGAAATATCAGATCCCTGGGATATCCAGCTTCTTTTCTTTGTGTTTTCCTCCATATTTTATTTGGCAAGCATGATTGCAAACACCCTCATTGAGCTCATGGTGGATTCTGACTTTCACTTATATTACCCAATATACTTTCTGTTGGCCAATCTTTCCTTTAATGACCTGGGTGTTTCTTCAGTCATTTCTCCAAAGATGATTTATGACCTTTTCAGAAAGCACAAAGTCATCTCCTTTGGAGGCTGCATCACTCAGATCTTCATCCACATCACTGGTAGCACAGAGATGGTGCTGCTCATAGCCATGGCCATTGACAGATAATAGCCTCCCCACTATTGGACTATTATGAACCAAAAAAATGTGTATTTTGCTTCTAGTTTCTGCATGGATAATTGGCTTGATCCACTCTGTGACTCAACTAGTTTTTGCTATAAAATTGCCATTGTGTGGCCCGAATGTGTTGGACAGCTTTTCCTGTGACCATCCTCAGTTCATCAAGCTTGCCTGCATAGACACCTACAGACTAGAGCTCACAGTCACAGTCAACAGTGGGTTTAAAGCTCTGGGACCATTTGCCATTTTGGTTATCTCTTACATTTCTTTCCTGGTCACTGTTTGTAAACACTCTTCAGGAGGCTCATCCAAGCCCTTTTCCACTTTGTCATCTCATATCATGGTGGTGATTTTGTTCTTTGGTCCTTGTATTTTTGTTTATACCTGGCCTCACCCCACATCACATGTAGATACATTACTTGCTTTTTTGGATTCAATTCTCACTCGTTTTCTGAATGCATTCATCTATACATTTAGGAATAAAGACACAAAGATGGCAATAAGGAGATTATGCAGGCAACTTATTACTTTTAGAAATATATCTTAAATGACAAAGGCTTTATGAAGTTTTCTTCCTGACTTGGAGTTACTGAATTTTCTATTATTTCATATCAGGAGTTTTCAAGTATGTTACTGATATTTTGGCAACCCTGACTGAAAGGACATTGTTCCTTTACAATCTTAACTGAGAAATTGTTATGCTGCCTATAGTGGAAGAATGTATGTGGTCCAGGAAAAAAGTATCTCCAAGTTAAGGCCAATTGCTTTTCTTACAGGAGACATTACACTGGTGAACTTACTATGGTCTGGTCTTCAAAGCTGAGTAACTTCATTGTCACAGAAATGGATATGCAAGTAAATGCTGATTGGCTTCAAATAAATTGACACATTCTTTATTCACGTATGTCACTAGCTAGGTTCCTACTATACCATCTACTGATTTAAGTCGATTCCTTTTGCATTTGTTTGATTTCAGTCATTACAAGCTAGGTTTTAATTTGGTAATATTTCATATGTTCATATTCCTTTCTAAAAGAATGAGGGATTTGCATCAACAGATTCAGAATTTATCATTCATACCCTTTTCAGCAACAAGCAATGAAGGAGCACTCTCAGATAGATGTATTATTTCAAAGACATTGCACTTTATTCTGCTCCATATATTTTAACTAATTTATCAACATTCCCATTATCTTTTATTGTGGAGCAATTGTAAGCACTTTTATTTATTTATTTTTTCTTATGATTATATAGACTTAATTATTTATAATTATCATTTTTTAAAAAGCTTTAGATTACATAAATATTACATAAAAAATATAGGGGTTCCCTATTTACCTCACCTCCTTCCCCACCCACACTTTCCCCATTAACAACATTTTTCATTAGTGTGGTGCATTTGTTACAGTTGATGAACACATATTGAGGTATTACTACTAACCATGGTCTATAGTTTACATTATGGTTTATACTTTGTAACACAGAATTTTATAGATTTTGACAAAATGTATAATGGCATGCATCCATCATTACAGTGTCATGCAGGACAATCCCAATGTCCCCAAAATGCCCCATATTGAGCCACGCTGCGGCGGGGGTGCCCACGCACGTACAGTTCAGGCGCTGCTGGACGCTGTGCGCGG
>JAQZBX010057848.1:0-17867 GCA_029593785.1 Cabassous unicinctus
TGTTGCTGCTCCCTTGGAGAATGTGGCAGAGATCTCCCGGCTGGGAATTCAGTATTCCCTCATTTATTGAGTGATTGTCTACCCACCATGACCATGCCCCATCCCTTGATCATTTGAACAATTTTATATAATTTTCATGTATATTCAGATGAACTTACTCCCATGAATCCCCCATCCCAGACACCCCCCACCAATGATCCTCTGCAGCCCTCATTGTAACTCTTCTGTGACCTAAACCTTCCTTGAAGATGAAGCCCATATAATAACCAAATACAATTAATAGGAAAATGAAATAATAGTGATAAGCTTAAATGCAAGAGATAAAATACAAGGAACAGAAAAAAGAACTAAAAATAAATTATAATTAACAGATTGGGACATTCAAAAAAAGAAAATGGGAAAAAAAAAAAGAAAAAAAATTTTTTTAATTATTTTTTTTTCGCCTTTTATCACTGCATTATCGGATGTCCAGTGTGTACCATGACATCTTCCCCCTCTCATTCCCCAGTGTCTCCCAAATTTTCATTTAGCTTTCAAAGAAATTTTAGGTCACAGCAAAGTCACACACAGAATACTAGAGATTCCCATATACCCAAACTCCCTCTCCCTTCCGTACCCCATATTAAAACTTTTTTTTTTTGTGGATGGTAGCATTGTTAAAAATGTTATACAGATAGTGAAACATAGTTACTAAACATTGTCAATGGTTTACAGTATAGTTTACATTTTAGACGGTACAGTTTAATATTTTTTGATGATATTTGCCATGTCCTGTGTCCATTACTGTAAGGTAATGAAGAACATTCCCCATGACCACTAAATACCCCATTTGATCTTTTTTGTTCCTTCCTCCCCACCCCCTGGGGCATATGACACTCCCCTGTCTTGGCTCATGGGATGACAAGATTCATAGGTACATGCCCTGGGTATTCTAACCTGCCCTTCCTAATCTACCCACCTGTTAACCATGCACCACCAAACCCAGTAATATCTCTACCCACCTGTCCTATCCTTCAGTATGTAACTATATCACTTTACCATAGATTATGTCCATATGGGTGATGGCTTGCAACCTACCCTTCTCTCTCTCTCCCTTGTTAAACTATCTTTCAGACAGTGGTTCTCAGAGACAGTTTTTTTTTTCTTTTCTCTTTTAAGACTTAAATTTAATTTTAATTCCATTTAAATTATGAGAAAAAATACTGATATTTTAAATAGAAATGTTATGAACCACCAGTAATTACTCCTATGTTATCTCTTTATCTTCCATTCATCATTGCTATGTACACACGTTCACAGTATATAATGATAATGGCATGTCATCTTATGTTGTACAGTTTTTAGCTAACATTCAAAGTTAGTTTCTTATTCAACCTAGTAATCATAATTATGCTTACAGTTGCATTAAGAATAGAAAATAATCAACCTAATAACATTTTCAGCAACAATTTTTACTTCACTTCACAGATTTTTTCACTTTCATTTTAGAATTGGCATTTCTTAAGCATGTGACCTTTAACATTGTAATGTTATGTAAGTATAGTTAGATTAAATACTGATCCAGCAAAAAGTTTTGGAATATTTCAATTTAGGGCAAAATGAACCTGAGCTTAAAACTATAACCTGAGGTCTTATAAAAGGACAATTCTATAAAAATGGCACATATACCAATGTTTGAAGCATAATGAAGTCTTCAAAATTAATTAGATAGCTATAGATGAGATATTTATATGCAGACATTAACACATTATGTAACATGTGAAAAATTTCTCTGGGGTCTCACTGAATGCTTAGTCTAGAATTCATATGTACAGAATTGAATTAATGAATATATTCAAACAAATATTTTATATGTCACCACTTGTTCCAACACAGATTTCTCACACTGGAAAGAATCCATTTAATGCATTATTTGGGAGAAGATTCCAATCACAGCTCCACATTGACTAAATATGTGCCAGCTCTCATGGGAAATATGTTAGAAAATAATTTTAAAAAGCCCCCAGTGACTGGTCATCCTGTAATGAATATAAGTAAAATCACACTAGAAGTCAATCATATGACTATCATCTATGTAAGAAAGCCTTCAGAAAAAAAACTTGTGTCCTTAGAAAAAATGAGAGAATTCACATTGGAGAGAAATCATATGGCTGCCATCTATGTGGGAAAGCCTTCAGGCAAACTTCCAACCTAAGAAATAACTCACACAGGAGTGCAATTCTATTTCAATATAATCAAGGTGTAAATGCTTTTATTTACAATTTATCCTGAAACAGCATGTTGTACTATATTTGGAGGAATATAGTAGTTATATATTATATGGTAGTTACCTGCAGGAGGTTGCATCTGAGCTCCAGCATTGGTGTGTACAGGAAAAACTCAGAGTAGGAATAATACCTAAAACAGGTAATCAGAAAGGAATGCTTTTACTATGAGCAGGGGGGAAAACAGGTACTTTTTTCTGCAGATATTATTCAACGAAATAAACACGAAAAATCCATCTTTTCCCCAAGGCAACATGTGTAAAATACACGAGGTTTCAAAACGTATAAAAGACTCTGTGTCTAATGAATAAGGTAAAGTCTTCAGTGATTTTGAATTCCTTCATCAATGTTAAAGTTCACAGAGACTGTTAACTTTCCTCAATTCAAATCAATGAGGTCATAAACTGTTCATCCTTCAATGCCTGGTTTGCTTCACTCAACATAAGGTCTTCAAGATTCATTTATGTTATTCCATGTGTTAGCACTTTATTCATTCTAACAACTGAGTAATATTCCATTGTATGTAGGTACCACATTTTGCTTATCCATTCATCTGTTGATGGGCACCGGGGCTGATTCCAACTTTTGGCAATTGTGAGCAATGCCGCTATGAACATTGGGGTGCATATATCTGTTTGTATCTTTGCTTTCAATTCTTCTGGGTATATACCAAGCTGTGGAATCACTGGATCATATGGAAGATCTATTGTTAGTTTTCTGAGGAATCGCCAAACTGTCCTCCACAGTGGCTGGACCATTCCACAATCCCACCAGCAGTGGATGAGGGTTCCCATTCCTCCACATCTCTCCAACACTTATATTCTGCTGTTTTTTAAATAGCTGCCATTTTGATGGGTGTAAGATGGTATCTCATTGTGGTTTTGATTTGCATTTCTCTAATAGCTAGCGATGTCGAGCATTTTTTCATGTGCTTTTTAGTCATTTGTATTTCTTCCTTGGAGAAGTGTCTTTTCATGTCACTTGCCCATTTTTAAAATGGGTTGTTTGTCTTTTTATTTTTGAGGTGTAGGATTTATTTATATATGCAGGATATTAGGCTCCTATCAGATATATGGTTGCCAAATATTTTCTCCCATTGGATAGGCTGCCTTTTTATTTTCTTAATAACATTCTTTGAGGTGCAGAAGTTTTTAATTTTGATGAGATCCCATTTATCTATTTTTCCTCATGCTTCTTGTGCTTTGGCTGTGAAGTTCATGAAACCATTTCCTATTACAAGGTCCTGTACATGCTTCCCTACATTATCTTCCAAAGTCTTTATAGTTTTGACACTTATATTTAGATCTTTGATACATCTTGAGTTGGTTTTTGTATAAGGTGTGAGATGGTATTCTTCTCTCATTTTTTTTGGATATGGATATCCAGTTCTCCAAACACCACTTGTTAAAGAGGCCATTCTCTCCCAACTGAGTGGGCTTGGTGGCCTTGACAAATATCAGATGACTGTATATGTGAGGATCTATATCAGAAATCTCTATTCGGTTCCATTGGTCAGTAGGTCTATCCTTGTGCCAATACCATGCGGTTTTGATCACTGTAGATTTGTAGTATGTTTTAAAGTCAGGTAATGTGATACCCCCAACTTCATTTTTCTTTTTCAATATGTATTTGGCAATTCAGGGCCTCTTACCTCTCCAAATATATTTTGTGGCTAGTTTTTCCAGTTCCTTAAAAAATACAGTGTTGATTTTATTGGGATTGCATTAAATCTGGAGATTAGTTTGGGTAGGGTAGACATCTTGATGATGTTTAGTCTTCCTATCCATGAACAGGGAATATTTTTCCATTTATTTAAGTCTTCTTTGATTTCCTTTAACAGTGTAGTGTAGTTTTCTGCATATAAGTCCTTTAACTCTTTAGTTAAATTTATTCCTAGGTATTTGATTCTTATAGTTATTATTGTAAATGGTATTTTTTTTCTTGATTTCCTCCTCAGATTGTTCATTATTGGTATACAGAAATGCTACTGATTTTTGAGCATTGGTCTTGTAGCCTGAAACATTCCTGAACTACTTTATAAGTTCTGGAAGATTTGTTGTATATTTCTCAGGGATTTCTATGTATAATATCATGTTCTCTGAAAATAATGAAATTTTTAATTCTTCCTTTCAAATCTGGATGTCTTTTATGTGCTTTTCTTGCCTCAGTGTTCATGCAAGTACTTCTAAGACAATGTTAAATAGGAGTGGTGATAGTGGGCATCCTTGTCTTGTTCCCGATTTCAGAGGGAAGGTTTTTAGGATTTCACCATTGAAGATGATGTTAGCTTTGGGTTTTTCATATATACCCTTTATCATATTCAGAATGTTTCCTTCTATTCCTATATTTTGTAGTGTTTTTATCAGGAAAGAGTGCTGTATTTTGTTGAATGCATTTTTCTGCATCTATAGAGATGTTCATGTGATTTTTTTCTTTCAATCTGTTTATGTGGTGCATTACATTGATTGATTTTCTTATATTAAACCATCCTTGCATACCCGGGATGAAACCCACTTGGTCATGGTGTATAATCCTTTTGATATGTTGTTGAATGTGATTAGCAAGTATTTTGTTGAAGATTTTAGCATCTAGGTACATTAGAGAAATTGGTCTGCAATTTTCCTTTCTTGTGTTATCTTTGGTTTTGGTATTAGGGTAATGCTAGCATCGTAGAATGAGTTAGGCAATATTCCTTCTACTTCTATTTTTTGGAAGAGCTTAAGCAGAATTGGTGTTAGCTCTTTCCGGAATGTTTGGTAGAATTCAGCTGTGAAGCCATCTGGTCCTGGGCTCTTCATAGTTGGGAGGTTTTTGATGACTGAGTCTATCTCTTTACTTATAATTGGACTGTTGAGTTCATCAATTTCTTCTTTCATCAATGTAGGCTGTTTGTGAGATTCTGGAAACTTGTCCATTTCCTCTAAATTATCATTCTTGTTGGCATATAATTTTTCAAAGTATCCTCTTATGATACTTTTTATTTCTGTGGGGTCAGTAGTGATATCCCCTTGCTCATTCCTTATTTTCTGTATTTGCATCTGTTCTCTCTTTTTCTTTGCTAGTCTGGCTAAGGGTTTGTCAATTTTATTGATATTCTTGAAGAAACAGCTTTTGGTTTTGTTTATTTTTTCTAGTGCTTTCTTATTCACATTTCATTTAGTTCTGCTCTAATCTTTGTTATTTCCTTCTATCTACTTCCTTTTGGTTTACTTTGTTGTTGTTTTTCCAATTCCTACAAGTGTCCAGTTAGGTCTTTAATTTTAGTTCTTTTTTCTTTTTTAATATATGTATTTATGGCTATGAACTTCCCTCTCAGCACTGCTTTGGCTGAATCCCATAGGTTTTGATATGTTGTGCTGTCATTTTCATTAGTTTCAAGGTAGTTACTGATTTCTTTTGAGATTTCCTCCTTGGCCCACTGTTTGTCTAAGAGTGTGTTTTCTAACTTCCATATCCTTGTGCCTAACCAGTTTCTCTGGCCCTTAGTGATTCCCAATTTCATTCCATTGTGGTCAGAGAAATTACTTTGTATAATCTCAATTTTTCTGAATTCATTGAGAGTTGTTCTGTGGCCTAGCATGTGGTCTATCTTGGAGTATGATACATGTGCACTCGAGAAGAATGTAAATCATGCTGAATTTGGGTGTAGTGTTCTTATATGTCTATTAAGTCCAGGTCCTCAAATGTATTGTTGAGAGCCTTGGTTTCTTTATTCATTCTCTGTCTAGATGTTCTGTCTAATGATGATAATGGTGTATTAAATTCCCCTGCTATAATTGTAGCGGCACTTATTTCTCCACTTAATTTTTCCAGAGTTTGTCATATGTATTTTGAGGCAACCCAATTAGGTACATAAATGTTTATGATTGTTCTCTCTTCTTGAGAGATTACCCCTTTTACTAATATATAGTATCCATCTTTGTCTCTTACAATAGGTTTGCATTTAAAGTCTATTTTGTCTGATATTAGAATAGGTACTCCTGCCCTTTTTTGGCTATCGTTAGCTTGTAAAATTGTTTTCCAGCCATTCACTTTCAGCCTCCTTGAATCCCTGGGTCGAAGGTGGGTTTCTTGTAGACAGAATATAGAGGGATAATATTTCCTTATCCATCCTGCCAATTTGTGTCTCTTGAGTGGTGAATTTAATCCATTAACATTCAGTGCTATTACTCGCAACGAATTTCTTACTTCAGTGTTATTACTCATAATGAATTTCTTACTTCAGCCATTTTTTCTTTCTGTTAATGTATGTCATATGTTGTTTTGTTTCTATTTTTGTCTTTTTAGTTGCTTTTAAACTCTCCTCCAACTCTCTCTCCCTTGTTTTTTCCTTTCAACTTCTAGAACTTCGTTTTGTATTTCTTGAAGTGCAGGTTTCTTATTGACATACTCTCTTAATATCTGTTTTTCTGTGAATATTTTGAACTCTCCATCATTTTTGAATGCCAGTTTTGCTGGATAGAGAATCGTATCTGGAAGTTTTTTTCTTTTAGTATTTTGACTATGTCATACCACTGTCTTCTTGCCTCCTTGGTTTCAGCTGAGAAATCAGCACTTAATCTTATTGTGCTTTCCTTGTATGTGATGGTTTTCTTTTCTCTTGCTGCCTTGAGTATTTTCTCTTTGTCTTGAGCATTGGACATTTTGAGTAGTATATGTCTTGGAATTGGCCTGTTGGGATATATACTATTTGGGGTGCGCTATGCTTCCTGGATCTGCATATCCATGTCTCTCAATAGGGTTGGGAAGTTTTCAGCCATTATTTCCTTCAACAGTTCTTCTGTTCCCTTTCCCCTTCTCTTCTCCTTCTGGGATGCCCATAATGTGTATGTTTGTGTGTTTTGTGTTGTCGGTTAAATCCCTGAGTCCCTGCTGGATTTTTTCTATCTTTTTGTCTATCTGTTCTACTATCTGTTTGATTTCAGATGTATTGTCTTCCACATCACTAATTCTTTCTTCTACCTGTTCAAATCTGCTGTTATGTGAATCCAGCATCTTTTTGATTTCTTGGATTGTGCCATTGGTCATCATCATATCCATTATCATTTTGGGTATGTTTACAATTTCTTCAGTATGTTCTCCCAGTGTCTTCTTTATATTCTTAATCTCTTCCTTCACTTATTTAAGTTGGTCCATGATATTTGTTTGGAAAGCTTTGATTAGTTGTTCAATGTTCTGCATCACTTCCTGGTTTTAGTTTGTTCATTGGATTGGTCCATGTTTTCCTGTTTCTCAGTGTGGTTTGTAATTTTTTGTTGCCCTCTAGTCATCATTTTATCTTGATGGATTTATTCATTTGATTAGCTTCTCTCTCTCTGCTCTAGAGTTTTATTTAGCTGGTGGTTCTGCATGTGTGTTAAGTTTTCTCTTTGATACTTTTTCTTCTTATTTTATTTCCTTGCTTCTTTCTATGTTCCCTAGAAGGCAAAAGATTAGGGCCAGAGGAATCGAAAGATGTAAGAAAGGAAGAAGGATAATAATAATATTGATAAAAGTTAGAAGAGGGACCAAATAAGTCTTAATGAAATGAATATTTAACTCATGTAGGCAGTATAGAGTAATAGGGAAATAAGTGGAGTACCTACAATGGACTTGGAAACCAAATAGAGGAATATATACATAATAATTTAGAAGGCTTGAATTATGAGGAGGGAGAAAAAGAGTAAAGAAAGGGCTGAAAGGAAAGAGTTAATATTAATTTAAAAAAGAAGAAACAAAATAGATAGAATAGAAATTGACACCCTTGATTTGTGGGCATATGAAAAAATGTGGTATTTAACAGCCAAAACAGAAAGCAGAAGGCAGAAAGATGAAGGAACGATAAGAGATAGTTTGGAATACAAAATCAATATAGGCTGAGAATGGGAAATTACTGAAGAAGAAGCACAGCAAAGAAGAGAGAAGCTAGCAGCCCCTAATTAAAAAAAATAAAAGAAAAAAGAAAGGGGGGAGGAAAGAGGAAAGAAAAGGAAGAGACAACAAATAAACAGAGAAAAACCAAACAACCACACAGGAAGCAGTCAAACACCGCTAAGGGGGATCAATGTTCCACTAGGGTCCCCGTGGATCCTCTCACCCTGCTTGTGTTTATCAATCAATTTCCCCGCAGAGTTCTATATGCAGGTCCTGAAGCAGCTTTTAGCTATTAAACTAAATTAAAAAGAATTTATTTTTCATTTATTAAAGTGACTTTCTTCTTCTTATTATTTTTTTCGGGGAAATACAGGACCAAAAATAAGTCGTTCTCTCAACCACCCCCCTCACGGACAGGACTCTAACTGGCCTCGTGGAAACTAATCAAGCACTTCCCAATTCCTGGACTCCCCAGGGAAGCTGAAGCTCTGATGATTGTCAGTGCAGAATGCTAAAAACGGCCGACTCCGCCCCTTCTGGATCCGAGCCCCAGCATCACCGGGCTGCTGGTAAATCAGGTTTCCTCGGCAGATTTGCCTCTCCCCTCAGCCTGGCACTGCTTCAAGCTGGCTTATCTGCTCCCCAAAGTTATGAGGGGGTCCAGGCAGCCAAGTTGATGGCAAAAAAATCCCCTCTCTGCCTTCTGTCAGAACCCTCCCTCTCTCGGAGAGTGCTCCCTCTCCCCAGCTCCGCAGGGCCCGGGGCTTATCCCTGGGCAGCTAGTCAAATCAACTCCCTCAGCAGATTCACCCCTCCCCTCTGCTGGGTGCCAATTCACTGCAGCTGTTTTGTTCACCTATTCCTCAAGGGGCTCCAGGCAGCCAAATCCCCAGAAAATAAAGCTCTCTTAACCCTTTGCCAGAGCTTCCCCATCTCAGAAAATGCCCCTTCCCACCGGGCCCTGTCACCCAGTTACCGGGTGGGAGTCGCAGCTCGAACCGGCTTTTTTTTTCCCTAGGGGTGGGGCTCAGCAGACTGTGTTAACCACCACAGGCAGGCTTAAAACTCACGAATCTCTACCGTTCAGTCCATGCCATCGATCTGCACAGATAGATATCCCAAGCTTCTCACTCCACACGCCCACAGCACAGACACCCAGGCAGAACCCTGTCCACAATCCGCCATGCTCTGGAAGCTCTCCGTGAGTGCCCTCCTAAACCAATGCCGTCTTGCCCCCTCTATAGTTAGCTTTTTGAGGAACTGCCAAACTGTCCTCCGCAGTGGCTGGGTCATTCCACAATCCCACCAGCAGTGGATGAAGGTTCCCATTCCTCCACATCCTCTCCAACACTTATAGTCTTCTGTTTTTTAATAGCCGCCATTCTAATGGGTGTAAGATGGTATCTCATTGTAGTTTTGATTTGCATTTCCCTAATAGCTAGTGAAGTCAAGCATTTTTCATGTGCTTTTTAGCCATTTGTATTTCTTCCTTGGAGAAGTGGCTTTTCAGGTCACTTGCCCATTTTTTAAATGGGTTGTTTGTCTTTTTATTTTCGAGGTGTAGGATCTCTTTATATATGCAGGATATTAGGTTCCTATCAAGATATATGATTGCCAAATATTTTCTCCAATTCGGTAGGCTGTCTTTTTATTTTCTTGATAACATCCTTTGAGGTGCAAAAGTTTTTAATTTTGATGAGATCCCATTTATCTATTTTTTTCTCTTGTTGCTCATGCTTTGGGTGTGAAGTACATGAAACCATTTCCTATTACAAGGTCCTGTAGATGCTTCCCTAAATTAACTTCCAAGGTCTTTATGGTCTCGGCTCTTATATTTAGATCTTTGATCCATCTTGAGTTGATTTTTGTATAAGGTGTGAGATGGTGTTCCTCTCTCATTCATTTGGATGTGGATATCCAGTTCTCCTAGCCCCACTTGTTGAAGAGGGTATTCTCCCAAACTGAGTGGGCTTGGTAGCCTTGTTGAATATCAGATGAATGTATATGCGAGGATTCAGTTCCTTTGGTCAGTATGTCTATCCTTGTGCCAATACCGTGCAGTTTTGACCACTGTAACTTTGTAGTATGTTTTGAAGTCAGGTGGTGTGATACCTCCAATTTTATTTTTATTTTTCAACATGTCTTTGGTGATTCAGGGCCTCTTACCCTTCCAAATAAATTTTGTAGTTAGTTTTTCCAGTTCCTTACAAAATGAGGTTTTGATTTAAATTGGGATTGCATTAAATCTGTAGGTTAGTTTGGGTAGCATAGACATCTTGATGATGTTAAGTCTTCCTATCCGTGAACAGGGAATATTCTTCTATTTATTTAAGTCTTCTTTGGTTTACTTTAACAGTGCTGTGTACTTTTCTGTATATAAGTCCTTTACATCTTTAGTTAAATTTATTCCTAGGTATTTGACTCTTTTAGTTACTATTGTAAATCGAATTTTTTTCTTGATTTCCTCCTCAGATTGCTTGTTATTGGTGAACAGAAATGCTACTGATTTTTGAGCATTGATCTTATAACCTGTGACATTACTGAACTCCTTTATAAGTTCTAGAAGCTTTGTTGTAGATTTCTCAGGGCTTTCTACGTGTAGGATTAAGTCATCTGCAAATAATGTAATTTTTACTTCTTCTTTTCCAATTTGGATGCTTTTATATCATTTTCTTGTCTCAGTGCTCGAGCAAGTACTTCTAAGACAATGTTAAATACGAGTGGAGGTAGTGGGCATCCTTGTCTTGTTTCTGATCTCAGAGTGGAGGTTTTTAAGATTTCACCATTGAAGATGATGTTAGCTTTGGGTTTTTCTTATATACCCATTGTCGTATTCAGAAAGTTTCCTTCTATTCATATCTTTTGCAGTGTTTTTATCAGGAAAGGATGCTGCATTTTGTTTAATGCTTTTTCTGCATCTATAGAAATGATCATGTGATTTTTTTCTTTCAATCTGTTTATGTGGTGTATTACATTGATTGATTTTCTTATGTTGAACCATCCTTGCATACCCGGGATGAAACCCACTTGGTCATGGTGTATAATTCTTTTGATATGTTCTTGAATGCGATTAACAAGTATTTTACTGAGGATTTTAGCATCTAGATTCATTAGAGAAATTGGTCTGTAATTTTCTTTTCTTGTGGTATCTTTGTTTGGCTTTGGTATTAGGGTGATGTTGGCATCATAGAATGAGTTAGGCAATGTACCTTCTACACCTATTTTTTGGAAGGGTTAAGGCAGAATTGGTGTTAGGTCTTTCTGGAATGTTTGGTAGAATTCAGCTGTGAAGCCATCTGGTCCTGGGCTATTCTTAGTTGGGAGGTTTTTGATGACTGAGTCTATCACTTTACTTGTGGTTGTACTGTTGAGTTCATCAATTTCTTCTTTTGTCAATGTAGGCTGCCTGTGAGTTTCTAGGAATTTGTCTATTTCCTCTAAGTTATCATTCTTGTTGGCATATAATTTTTCAAAGTATCCTCTTATGATACTTTTTATTTCTGTGGGGTCAGTAGTGATATCCCCTTCTTCATTCCTTATTTTATGTATTTGCATCTGCTCTCTCTTTTTCTTTGTTAGTCTGGCTAAGAGTTTGTAAATTTTATTGATCTTCTGGAATAACCAGCTTTTGGTTTTGTTTGTTTTTTCTAGTGCTTTCTTATTCACTATTTCATTTAGTTCTTCTCTAATCTGTGTTATTTCCTTCTTTCTACTTCATTTGGGGATAATTTGTTGTTATTTTCCCAATTCCTACAGGTGTTCAGTAAGGTCTTCAATTTTAGCTCTTTCTTCTTTTTTAATATATGCATTTATGGCTATGAACTTCCCTTACAGTTCAGCTTTGGCTGCATCCCATAGGTTTTCATATGTTTGTTGTCATTTTCATTCATTTCAAGGTAATTACTGATTTCTTTTGAGATTTCCTCCTTGGCCCACCGATTGTCTAAGGGTGTGCTGTTTAACTTCCATATCTTTGTGCCTAATCTGATTCTCTGGCCCTTACTGACTTCCAATTTCATTCCATTGTGGTCAGAGAAATTACTTTGTATAATCTCAATCTTTCTGAATTCATTGAGAGTTGTTCTGTGTCCTAGCATGTGGTGTATCTTGAAATATGAGCCATGTGCACTTGAGAAGAATGTATATCCCGCTGTGTTTGGGTGTAGTGCTCTGTATATGTCTATTAGATCCATGTCCTCTAATGTATTTTTGAGAGTCTTTGTTTCTTTATTCATTCTTTGTCTAGATGTTCTGTCTAATGGTGATAATGGTGTATTAATGTTCCCCATTATAATAGTAGAGGTATTTATTTCTCAATTTAGCTTTTCCATTGTTTGCCTCATGTATTTTTTTTCATTTTTTTAATGTTATTTTTTTATATATATTTCAAAAGATGCTTAGATTACACAAATGCCACACAAAAACCACTGGGATTCCCATGTTCCCCACCTCCCACACCTCCCTCAACATCCCACATAAACATCTTTCATTAGTGTGGCACATCACCTGCAATGGATATACACATCCTGGGGCTTTGCCACTAAGCATAGACCACAGTTCACATCGTAGACCACACTCCCTACCACACAGTTCTGCATGGTATATGCTGATATAAATTGGCCTATATCCATCACCACAATGTCACTCAGGGCAACCCCCAAGTCCTGAAAAAGCCCCTGTATTGCAACTGCCATTCCCCTCCCTGCCCCAAAAGCATCTAGTGGCCACTAGCTCCACCTCACTGTTATAATTTCTTCCATTGCTTGAATCACAATATGTCTACAACAGAATACCATTAAGTCCACTCTAGTCCATAACTCTTACTCCAATCCTGAGGGGACTGGAATGGTGATGTCCCTCCACCTCCAAGTGAGAGTGGGCTTATATCCAATGGATATGGTGGATGGGATTATCCTGCCTTCAGCTGCAGGCTCTCTCCATTCCCTGGGATGGCCGCTGTCCATCATTGTCTCCTCACCAGGTGACTTAGGTGACTTAGGTGAGTCCATTGAGCTGTAGAGTAGGAGTTGCAGCTCCACCAAAGGTATATAAGTCCTTTAACTCTTTAGTTAAATTTATTCCTAGGTATTTGATTCTTTTAGTTACTATTGTAAATGTTATTTTTTTTAATTTCCTCCTCAGATTGCCCGTTATTGGTCTACAGAAATGCTACTGATTTTTGAGCATTGATGTTGTAGCCTGCAACATTACTGAACTCCTATATAAGTTCTAGAAGCTTTGTTGTATATTTCTCAGGGCTTTCTATGTATAGGATCATGTCGTCTGCAAATAATGAAATTTTTACTTCTTCTTTTCCAATCTGGATGCCTTTTATATCCTTTTCTTGCCTAGGTGCTTTAGCAAGTACTTCTAAGAGACTATTAAATAGGAGTGGTGATTGTGGGAATCCTTGCTTGTTCCCAATCTCAGAGGGAAGGCTTTTAGGATTTCACCATTGAAGATGGTGTTAGTTTTGGATTTTTCATATATACCCTTTATCATATTCAGAAAGTTTCCTTCTATTCCTATCTTTTACAGTGTTTTTATCAGGAAAGAGACCTATTTTTTTGTCAAAATCTTTTTCTGCATCTATAGAGATGATCATGTGATTTTTTTTCTTTCAATCTGTTTATGTGGTGTATTACATTGATTGATTTTCTTATATTAAACCATCCTTGCATACCCGGGATGAAACCCACTTGGTCATGGGGTATAATCCTTTTGATATGCGATTAGCAACTATTTTGTTGAGGATTTTAGCATATAGGTTCATTAGAGAAATTGTTCGGTAATTTTCCTTTCTTGTGGTATCTTTGTTTGGTTTTGGTATTAGGGTAATGTTGGCATCATAGAATGAGTTAGGCAATATTCCTCCTACTTCTATTTTTTGGAAGAGCTTAAGCAGAATTGGTGTTTGCTCTTTCTGGAATGTTTGGTAGAATTCAGCTGTGAAGCCATCTGGTCCTGGGCTCTTCTTAGTTGGGAGGTTTTTGATGACTGAGTCTATCTCTTTACTTGTAATTGGACTGTTGAGTTTATCAATTTCTTCTTTCATCAATGTAGGCTGTTTGTGAGTTTCTAGAAACTTGTCCATATCCTCTAAATTATCATTCTTGTGGGCATATAGGTTTTTAAAGTATCCTCTTATGATATTGTTTATTTCTGTGGGGTCAGTAGTGATATCCCCTTGCTCATTCCTTATTTTGTGTATTTGCATCTGTTCTCTCTTTTTCTTTGTTAGTCTGGCTAAGGGTTTGTCAATTTTATTGGTATTCTCAAAGAACCGGCTTTTGATTTTGTTTATTTTTTCCAGTGCTTTCTTATTCTCTATTCCATTTAGTTCTGCTCTAATCTTTGTTATTTCCTTCTTTCTACTTCCTTTAGGTTTAGTTTGCTGTTGTTTTTTCCAATTACTCCAAGTGTCCAGTTAGGTCTTCAATTTTAGCACTTTCTTCTTTTTCAATATATGTATTTATGGCTATGAACTTCCCTCTCAGGACTGTTTTGGCTGCATCCCATAGGTTTTGATATGTTGTATTGTCATTTTCATTAGTTTCAAGGGAGTTACTGATGTCTTTTGAGATTTCCTCCTTGGCCCACTGTTTGTCTAAGAGTGTGTTTTTTAACTTCCATATCCTTGTGCCTAACCTCTTTCCCTGGCTCATTCCACAATGGAACGATTTCCAATTTCATTCCATTGTGGTCAGAGGAATTACTTTGTATAATCCCAATTTTTCTGAATTCATTGAGAGTTGTTCTGTGGCCTAGCATGTGGTCTATCTTGGAATATGAACCATGTGCACTCGAGAAGAATGTAAATCCTGCTGAATTTGGGTGTAGTGTTCTGTATATGTCTATTAAGTCCAGGTCCTCTAATGTATTGTTGCAAGCCTTTGTTTCTTTATTGATTCTCTGTCTATATGTTCTGTCTCATGATGATAATGGTGTATTAAAGTCCCCCACTATAATTGTAGAGGCATTTATTTCTCCACTTAGTTTTTTCGGAGTCTGCCTCATGTATTTTGAGGCACCCCGATTAGGTGCATAAATGTTTATGATTGTTCTCTCTTCTTGAGAGATTACCACTTTTACTAATATATAGTGTCCATCTTTGTCTCTTACAATAGTTTTGAATTTAAAGTCTATTTTGTCTGATATTAGAATAGCTACTCCTGCTGTTTTTTGGCTGTTGTTAGCTTGTAAATTTTTTTCCAGCCATTCACTTTCAGCCTCCTTGAATCCCTGGGTCAAAGGTGGGTTTCTTGTAGACCATATATAGTGGGATCATATTTCCTTACTCATTCTGCCAATCTGCGTCTCTTGAGTAGTGAATTTAAACCTTTAACATTCAGTGTTATTACTCGCAATGAATTTCTTACATCAGCCATATTTTCTTTGGGTTAATGTATGTCATATGTTGTTTTATTTCTGTTTTTGTCTTTTTAGTTGTTTTTAAACTCTCCTCCAACTCTTCTCTCCCTTGTTTTTTCCTTTCAACTTGTAGAACATCCTTTATTATTTCTTGAAGTGCATGTTTCTTACTGACATACTCTCTTAATTTCTGTTTATCTGTGAATATTTTGAACTCTCCATTATTTTTGAATGCCAGTTTTGCTGGATAGAGTATTCCCAGCTGGAAGTTTTTTCTTTTAAAAATATGGAATGCTTCACGAATTTGCATGTCATCCTTGCACAGGGGTTATGCTAATCTTCTCTGTATCATTCCAATTTTAGTATATGTGCTACCAAAGTGAGTACTGCCTCATGTATTTTAAGGAACCCTGATTAGGTGCATAAATGTTTATGACTTTTCTCTCTTCTTGAAAGATTACCCCTTTTACTAATATACAGCATCCATCTTTGTCTTTTACAATGGTTTTGCATTTAAAGTCTATTTTGTCCGATATTAGGATAGCTACTCCTGCCCTTTTTTGGTTATTGTTTGCTTGTAAAATTGTTTTCCAGCCATTCACTTTCAGCCTCTTTGAATCCATGGGTCTAAGGTCAGTTTTTTGTAGACAGTATATAGATGGGTCATATTTCCTTATCCATTCTGCCAATCTGTGTCTCTTGACTGGTGAGTTTAATCCATTAACATTCAGTGTTATTATTCTCAATGAATTTCTTACATCAGCCATATTTTCTTTTGGGTTTATGTATGTCATATGTTGTTTTTATTTCTCTTTTTGTCTTTTTAGTTGTTCTTACACTCTCCTCCAACTCTCTTTCCCCTGTTTTTTCCTTTCAACTTGTAGAACTTCCTTTAGTATATCTTGAAGTGCATGTTTCTTATTGACATACTCTCTTAATTTCTGTATATCTGTGAATATTTTGAACTCTCCATCATTTTTGAATCCCTGTTTTGCTGGAGAGAGAATTCATGGCTGGAAGTTTTTTTCTTTTAGTACTTTGACTATGTAATACCACTGTCTTCTTGCCTCCATGGTTTCATATGAGAAATCAGCACTTAATCTTATTGTGCTTCCCTTGTATGTGATGGTTCTCTTTTCTCTTGCTGCCTTGAGTATTTTCTCTTTGTCTTGATCATTGGACATTTTGATAATTTATGCCCTGTAGTAGGCCTGTTGGGATTTATACTGTTTGGGGTGCACTGTGCTTCCTGGACATGCACACCCATCTCCCTCATTAGGGTTGGGAAGTTTTCAGCCATTATTTCCTTCAACACTTATTCTGTTCCCTTTCCCTTCTCTTCTCCTTCTGGGATGCCCATAATGCGTATGTTTGTGTGCTTTGTGTTGTCAGTTAAATCCCTGAGTCCCTGCTGGATTTTTTCTATCTTTTTGTCTATCTGTTCTACTATGTGTTTGATTTCAGATGTATTGTCTTCCACATCACTAATTCTTTCTTCTGCCTGTTCAAATCTGCTGTTATGTGATTCCAGCATTTTTTTTATTTCTTGGATTGTGCCATTCATCACCATCATAACTGATATCTTTTTATGTATGTTTACAATTTCTTTGGTATGTTTTCCCAGTGTCTTCTTAATATCCTTAATCTCTTCCTTCACTTCATTAAATTGGTCCATTATATTTGTTTGGAAAGCTTTGATTAGTTGTTCAACGTTCTGCATCACTTCCTGGTTTTCAGATTGTTCATTAGACTGGTCCATGTTCCTGTTTCTCAGTATGGTTTGTAATTTTTTATTGTTCTCTGTTCATCATTTTATCTTGATGGGTTTATTCAGTTAATTAGCTCCTCTCTCTGCTCTAGAGTTTTATTTAGCTGGTGGTTCTGTGTATGTGCTAAGTTTTCTCTTTGACACTTTCTTCTTCTTCTTCTATTTCCTTGCTTTTTTCTGTGTTCCTTTGAAGGAAGAATATTAGGACCCAAGGAATTGAAAGATATTGGAAAGTAATATTGATAAAAGTTAGAAGAGAAACCTTATAAGACTTAATAAAATGAATATTTAACTCATGTAGGCAGTTTAGAGTAATAGGGGAAAAAATGGAATACCTACAATGGAATGGGAAACCAAATAGAGGAAAGTATATAATATGATTTAAAGTCCATAATGAGGAGGAGAGAGAGAAAGAGTAAGAGAGGGCTGAAGGGAAAAACTTAATAATAATAATGAAAAAAGAAAACAGAGTAGAGAGGATAGAAATTGATACCCATGAAGTTGCAGACTAATGAGAAAAGGTGGATTGTAAGAACCACAATAGAAAGCAGAAGATAGAAAGATGAAGGAAGGAAAAGAGAAAGCATTGGTAGACAAAATCAATATACACA
>JAQZBX010057849.1:0-17867 GCA_029593785.1 Cabassous unicinctus
GGAAGCAAACCCGGGGCCTCCCATATGGTAAACGGGAGCTCTATCGATTGAGCCACACCCGCTTCCAAGATGTTTCTGGCTATTCAGGACTCCTTATCCTTCCAAATAAATTTGAAAATTGTGTTTTCCATTTATTTAAAAAAAAATGCTGGTGGAATTTTTATTGGAATTGCATTGAATCTGTATATCAATTTGAGTAGAATTGGCATCTTAATGATATTTAGTCTTCCAATCCATGAGCATGGAATGTTTTTTCAATTATTTAGGTGTTTTTAAGAAATTTCTTTTAACAATGAATTGCAGTTTTCTGAATACAAGTGCTTTACATTGTTGGTTAAGTTTATTACTAAATATTTAGGTTTTATCTATCATTTTTTAATTTACCAACACTCTTTTGACACTTTTAGTTACTTTTACTAATATAATCTTTATTTGTAGACTTTCTTCCAAGCCTCTCTCTCCTGCCTTTTTTTTTCAGGCTGTAGCACACCCTTTAGTGCTTCCTACAAAGCCGGTCTCTTGGTTATAAACTCTCTCCGTTTCTGTTTATCTATGAATATTCTAAACTTACCCTCATTTTTGAAAGACAATCTTGCTGGATATAAGATTCTTGGCTGGAAGTTTTTCTCTTGCAGTATCTTAAATATATCATACCACTGTCTTCTTGCCTCCATGGTTTCTGATGAGAAATTGGCACTTAATCTTATTGAGTATCCCTTATGTTATGCATTGCTTTTCTCAGAATTCTCTCTTTATCTTTTGCATTTGATATTCTGATTAGTATGTGTCTTGGAGTTGTCTATTAAGATTTACTCAGATGGGAGTATATTGTGCTTCTTGCACATGGATATCCATGTCCTTCAATAGGGTTGGGGGAAGCAGATGGGGCTCAAGCAATTGGGCTCCCATCTACCATATAGGAGGACCAGGGTTCAGTTCCTGGGACCTCCTAGTGAAAAGCAGGCTGGCCTGCATGGCGAGCTGGCCCGAGCAGAGAGCTGGCCCACATGGAGTGCTGGCCCACATGGAGTACTGGCCCACATGAGAGTGCTGGCCCACACAGGAGTGCTGGCCCACGTGGAGTGCTGGCCTGCACAGAGAGCTGGAGCAGCAAGATGACGCAACAGAAAGAGAAACAGAGGACAGACAACAAGAGACACAGCAGACTGGGGAGCTGAGGTGGTACAAGAGATTGAGCAGCCTCTCTCCACTCCAGAAGGTCCCAAGATTGATTCTCAGTGCTGCTTAAAGAGAAGACAAACAGACATAAAAGAACACACAGAGAGCAGACAGTGAGGGCAAAACAACGGGGGGGGGGGGGTAGAAATAAATAAATAAATAAATCTTTTTTAAAAATAAGGTTGGGAAATTTTCTGTGATTATTTCTTCAAATATTCCTTCTGCCCCTTTTCCCTTCTCTTCTCCTTCTGGGACATCCATGACACATATGTTTGCACATCTCTTGCTGTTGTTTAGTTCCCTGAGAGCTTGTTCAATTTTTTCCATTCTTTTCTCTATCTGTTCTTTTGTATGTTTGCTTTCAGATGCCATTTCTTCAATCTCACCAATCTTTTCTTCTGCTTCCTCAAATCTGCTATTTTAAGATTCCAGTGTATTTTAATTTCATTTATTGCACCTTTCATTACCATACAAATTGCTATTTTTCTGTATGCTTTCAAATTCTTCTTTGTGCTTGTCCAATGTCTTCTTAATATCCTTAATCTCTTTAGCCATCTCATTGAATTTATTAAAGAGATTTGTTTGAACATCTATGATTAGTTGTCTCAACTCCTTTATGTCATCTGGAGGCTTAGCTTGTTCCTTTAACTGGGCCATATCTTCCTGTTTCTTGGTGTGGATTGTATTTTTTGTTGTTGATGTCTTGGCATCTGGCTTACTAGATGTATTATTCTGGGTACAGTTTCTCTCTTTAGTTTAGGGGCTTTTTTGCCTTTTCTCCCTTGCTGGTTGTATAGTAGGAGCCAAGGATGTAGTTGGTGTTGTAAGCTGTGGAGGCTCAAGCAGCCCTCATTTCCCCAAAGGATCAATGAAGCTTCTCCCAACTTTCTCCTTTGCCAGGGGTAGGGACAGAGCCACAGGTGTATGTAATAATCCAAGTCGTGCAGACCTAGACTGTAGTTGCCCAGAGAGACTGATGAAGCTTCAAGCCCCTTTCTCTCCTGCCTGGGGAGGGAATTGAGCTTCAGGTGTGGGCAGAAATCTATGCTGTACAAGTCCAAAATGACCACAGTTGCCCTGGTAGACTTCCAACTATTCAGTCTGTGCCAGCTGAAAGTACCTGCAGTTACCCAGAGAGGCTGGTGCAGGGCCCACCAGCTTCCTCCCTGCCAGAGGTGGGGCTGGGGCTTAGGCTAGAGCTGCAATCTGATCTGGATGGAAAGAAGCTGGTCCCTACAAGTACTATGATTTTCAGTCCATCCCGCTTTCCCTCGTGCCATGGGCGGAGTAAAAATGATGGCTACTGGCCTCTTTCTGACTTGGACAGGTTCAAACTTTAGCTGTTCTTAGGATCATACTTTAGCCAGCTAAATTTATTAATCAGTAGCTGAAGTTAGGGCCCAGTCATCTCTTCCTCCCCCGGTTTTGGGATGTGGAGCTTCCAATTCCAGTCCCGGAATAGCTCCAGAGGCGGCCTGGAGTGCTCTACTTACGAATCCTCTCTGCAGATGGGCAGTCTCCTCCTTCCATTCTTTCAAGGATGTTGCAGGATGCTCTTCTGTCTTTCAGGTGCCTTAGATAGCCCTGGGTGATTACTAACTGTCCTGTAGCACAAGCTGACTCTAGGAGCTCCTTACTCTGCCACCATCTTGCTGGTTGTCTCTTCCCTATATTTTTGATGTAACATTTCTGTAATCTAAAACTTCTCTAAAGCTGAAGTTTATTATGAATTAAAATAAAAAATAAAGTTATACTATTAAAAAAATGGGACAGGGAGGTGAGCTGATTATTTTAATACTTGGGAGGCAATACAGTTTAATAGTTCAGTATAGATTCCAGAGTCATACTGCCTGGTGTTGGCACCCACTAGTTCTGGACAAGTCACATAACCCCCTGTACCTTATATTTCTTATTTGTAAAATGGTGATAAAAATAGTACCGAGCTCTTAAAGTTGTTAAGAAGATTAAATGAGTCAATGTTGCAAAGCCCATAGGACAGTGTCTGGCACATAGAAAGCACCACATATATATGGTGATATGTATTTATGTGTTTGTGACATGTATTTATGTGTTTCTGTTTAAACAGCCTTCTCTAGATCTGATGACCAGCAATGATGATTGCTCAATCGTACCACCACTGCCTAAGCCAGTAGGGTCATTTCTCCAAGGGAAAGATATTCACTATAAAAGGCATTGAATTCTGGTCAGACACCTGACATACGAGTTAATTCTTAGAGTTAATAGAGGCTATTTCATGGGATGATGAGTTGACTTACACATACTAAAATGGAGGCAAATTCCCCTAAAAAGATCACTTAGAGGTGACTGCTTGAGATAGATGCTGTCCGTGGCAGTGAAAGGGCTGCCTCTGTGATCTCAGTCCATTCAAACCCAACAAGGCTGACTGAGCACCATGGGAAACAGAACTTGAGTGAAGCCCTGTGATATGTGGTTTTTGATATCATGACTTCGCCCTAGAATAAGGTTTCATTCCTTGTCCTAGGCTGGACAAGGCAGTGGATATGGTGGGGGGATTGGATCACTCTAGGGGAACCCCAGATTTGAGTAATGATTGTTATTCAAAACCACAGCTTTCAATGGTGTAGAAGTCTCTCCCTCTTCTTGGTCTCCAGAAGATGAGAGAACATAAGAAACAGATAGGACGGGCTATCTAATTGCATTTAATCCTGTTGACCACTGCCCTGAGACTTTCTGATTTTAATTTATTCATTAAACAAATATTTGTTGAGCACTTACTATGTAACAGCACTGTTCTAGAGGCTAAGGTTACAGAAGCGAACAGAAAAGACCCCCCAAAGTCCCCTACCCATGGAGAGCTCACCTTCCAGCAGATGGAGAAAAACAATAAATAACCTAAACAAGTAAAATATCCTGGTATTTAGATGGTAATAAGAGCCATGGAGAAAAGTAAAGCAGAGACGAGAGATGGAGAGTGTTTCCAGGTGGTAATTTTAAGTACAGTGGTCAGGGAAGACCTCACTGAGAAAATCATATTTGAGAAAAGATGAGTGAGATAAAGGAGTTAGCCTTGTGGCATCTGGGGGAAGAATGTTTCCAACACAAGGAACAATAAGTGCAAAGGTCCTGAGGCAGAACATGACTAGTGTGTGCAAGGAAGAGCGAAGAGGCCATTTTGGCTGGAGAAGAGTAAGTAAGGGGGAGATAGTTGGAGATGAGGTTAGATACACATTGGGGGCAGCCCAGACCATGAAAGCCATGGCAGCCCATCTTAAAACTTTTGACTCATACTCTGAGATGTAGCTAGAGGACTGACATAATCTGACTTCTGTTTTAATAGGATCACTGAGGGGTCAAGGGCAGAACCAGGGAGACTAATAAGACTGCAGTATTCCAGGCAAGACATGTTGAGAGCTGGCAGCCATGGTGGTGGTCAGAAGTGGTCAAATCCTGGACATATTTTGAAGATAGGGCCAAGAAGCTTTGCTGAGAGAATGGAGGTAAGGTGCAAGAGAAAGAGAAAGAGAAAGATTAAAGATGATCCAAAGTAATTTTAGCCTGGGCAACTGCAAGGAAGAACTTACCATTAACTGAAATGGGAAAGAATGTGCATTGAACAGGTTTGGGAGAGGAATGCAGGGGCTCAGTGTTGGACAGATTAGGTCTGAGATGTTTGTTTGGCATTCAAGTGGAGATGTTGAGCAGGCAGTTGGGTGAATAATCCTGGAGCTCAGGGGAGAGGTGCAGGTTGGAGATACAAGTAAGGGAGGCATGAGGATATGACAACATTCACAGTCCCAAGGCCAGTGAGCTTAACCAGGGAAGGAGTGTAGATTGAAGGAGGAAGCCTCAGAGACTGAACCCTGGGGCATGCCAGCATTCAGAGGAATCATCTAAGACACCGAGAAGGAGCAGCCAGGGAGGTAGGAGGAGAAACAGGAGAGCATGGGGTCCTGGGAGGAAAGACGCTTCAAGCAGGAGGGAATGATCAACTCCTTATTCTGACTATGGCCTCATGGTTGCAAATTCTCAGACTGGGTTTTCAGGTAAAAGTTTAAATTTTTTCTGATGTTTACAAGAAACCAGAAGTTTGCAATTTTCATGTAACCACTTTTATTGTGTGGAAAACCAACGGCGTCTGCTTGAAATTATCTCTGAAGTTATAATAAATTATAGTCTGAAAGTGTTTTATCATTGTTTTCATCAGTAAAGGCTCTTCAAGGGTTCCGTGCTCCACACATATGTCTCAGGAGGCAAAGAAAGGTGCATGCCTCACCCACACACAGGTCAGGGGAGCTTGCAAGACTAAGCCCTGAACTGTTGTTGTCTTGAGTTACACCATTTTCTTAATTTTAAGTTCCTGAAGTAAAAACCTTGTTGTCCTTAATGGATCTGGTGGCTGCATGAGGAAAATCACTCCGTGAAATTCTTTAAAAATGTTCTAAACTAGAGCTAGAGAAGAGTATGTCACCTCAAGAACCAAGACAACAATTTGACTAGTGAAAAACTTTCTCAATCCTACCGTCTCGACTGAAAGCCTGTTAAACAAGGCCAAACATCTGGTCAGATCAGTCAATGCAGCTGAACATCCAAACCAAGTTGTTTGTCATTTAGTTGGGGAAAGCAGTGTGAGATGATTGACTGGATTTTCCAAGGAGTGGGCATCCAGAAGACACAGCTTAAATCTTGTGTAGTTTTTGGTTTCCTTGTCAAAAATAATGAATGGTTAAATTAGAGAATGAGTGCTAAATCCTGAAGAATACATCTTGTGAAAGTTGCTTGTTTCTACGTCTCTGTAGCCAAAATATCTCAGGCTTCACTAGTCTGGGTTTGCAAATGGAATTTCATCAATATTAATATCCAAATCTTGATGACTCACAGCCTCCACCAGCTTGGCTTCAAAATTCCCCTCTCCCTTAAGTATTTTTGGGAATCCCCAGAGTGTCTATTTATAGAGTCCCTAATGCTGTGTGCTTGGCTGAACTGGGTTCTCAGTCCTCACCCCAGAGGCGGCGCTCCAAGCTAGGGACCTCTGGGCCCACCGTGCCTCCTGCTCCAGCAGGGGACCCCTGGGGTTCAGCCTCATACCAGCCACCTGTGGAATTGGACCTGCTCTGAAACTCCACGTGGGGGACAAGTCTCATCTCTTGTGCAATTCAGTTAGAGAGCTGACAATCACATTCTCCTGAGCCTCAGAGTTTCACAAGCCCTTCCCATTCAGGCACAAAGCCCTTTTCTTCCCGGATGTGAAATCATGGTTCCTGGGTGGGAAGCAGTTCCGGAAATTGGCCTCTTACAGCTCTTTTAACTATGTCTGCCTCACTGTCAGTAGGGTCCTGTTTTACCCAGGAGGCGCCTCATCCCTCAGGTACATCGGTAGTTGTGAATAGATGATTAAAGAAGAGGGTATTGGCTAGCTTTACTTACCCAAATCATCCGAGACTCTACTCTGTCTCCAGCAGAAACATTCTGTAACACTTCTTTGGAAGATTTTTTTTTTTTAAGGATGGGAAATATTCCGTCCTCTGAAAGGAAAGCCCAGTGGACTGTTTTCAATTTCAGCAAAACACAGGAATTGTGAGAGAAACAGGAACAGTGGTCAGAGCCCTGGAAGAGAGACCTCACTGTTCCCTTGCAAGCCTCCACAGATACCCTTCTTCCTGAGAGCAAACCAGCAGCTTCTCCTGGCAGGGCTGAGGGCCCAGCGGAATTATCCCAGCCTGATCCCACCTCCAAAAACCCAGGTAAAGAGAGAGACTCCTTAAGTGAGGACCAAAGTATACACATTGCTGGGTTATTTTGCAGAAAGAAAAGGATTCAGCAATCTAGAGCTTTGAACAACAGGCCAATTTTATAATAGAAGTAGTGTTAATAATACAAAGAAGACATTTAATTGTTTGTATTAGCATTTAATATGTCATCCACTATGCTAAGCATTTTATATAAATATATTATCTCATTCAATCTATACACCAATCATGTGGGGTGGATTTATTATCCCAATTTTACAGAAAAGTAATTTGAGGCTCAGAAAGTTTTCATCAACAAGGCTATGCACAGCTAGTAAGTGCTGAAGCCAGAAGCCCAAACCAGTGTAACTCCAAAGCATGAGTTTTTAGCCATAATACCATGTTGGATCTTGACATTCCGATGTTCAAATACGACTCCAAACCCTCTCTGAAAACAAAAAGCCCTCCACAAAACTCAACTTTATTGAAGGATTCATGGCAGTGAATTTGGCCAAGGTTCCAGAGACACTACAATGAGTGGGTGAACAAATGCATCCTTAGTAAGGTCCTCCATGTTCTGTGAGGCTCTGAGGCCTCAGGAGATCTCCCTCCCCCTGAAGTCTCCATGTTCCTGATGACGGGAAAGATGATGCTGCTGATGGATAACTCTCTAAAGACCATGTGAAATAGGGGCAGGGCTCTTCCCAGCAGTCACTGGGCCCTAGTTTTACCTGATCCAGAAACTGTGTCCTCAGAAAAGTTACCGACCCTCTCAGGGCGAGTTCCTGACACAGATTCTGTATCACCAGAGGATGCTACTTGAGAAAACAAGGAGTTTAGTGTCCTAGGCTATGGCTCTGGTTCTATTCTCCACCAAATGGCTTCACTAAAAATGAGTTCAGAAATGAAAAACAAAAGACTGATTAAAAGTTTTACTACAGTTTATTCCCAGTGGCTATTTTTAAATAAAATCCCTGAATTTTTATTCTTTATGTTTTTTCATCAAATAGTTGGAACTGTTTGATGGATTAAGTGCAATTTCATTTTAGAATTATGTTGCCTTTTAACCACCAAAAAAAAAAGAGATTAATTTTAATTCTTCTTTTTATCCAAGAAGAACATCAAATTCAAGTCTGGAGAAAAAAATTATTGTGACAATTTTCTCTTTTTCTTCTACATAAATGTATAAGACTTTTTAAAAAATTCAGTCAATTATTAACCTTCCAGAAATGAGACAGATAATGAAAACTGAGATGGCACCCGAAATGCACAAGCACAAGACAGCAAACCTTGCGGGAACTGTAAATCGACGATTTGTGATAAAATGCACTGACAGAACCAATTCATTTGCATCCCATTTTATAGGACACTAAATGGAAGAGCTAGTGTCACAATTTCATTATCCCTGTCCCTCATACATATTGCATCATGAATTAATGGAGTAATGCACAATCGAAACTGCAGCCTTAAAGGGGTAAACACAAGGCTCAGAGCAGCTTACTCTAAGCCGCATCATTTCTGTCAACTGAAATTTACCATCACTGTGTTAGCTCACTCTCTTGCAGGAACCTAATAACATCAGAGGCATTGAATCTGGAAACTGAAGTGACAGGGCACGCCTCTGTGCGCCTTGTAATACTTAGGAGGACTAAGCAACCGGAAAGAGAACCCGCCCCTTGGGGACTGGCCAGCCAATAAGGGATAGCTTTGATGATGTAATGCCTTTTCTCCCTGGCGTGTCCTTGGTTAACTAGAAACAAAGATAACAATAATGTGCACGAGGAGTTTGTGAATTCCTTCTGCCTGAGCAACTCCTGGCAGTTTGCAGACATCTCAATTATCTCAGGGGGTGAGCATTGTCTCTACCTAGGGAATGGCAAGGATTTAAATGTGCCACCAAGTCTAGAGCCCAAAGTGACAGATGGACCAAAGCTGCCTCAGAACAGCAACATGACTCTCTATCTCCAGAGTTTGTCAGTCTCCCAGGTTTGGATGGGCATTGCCCTCACTTCCCAGTGATGGCGGGCGGGGAACTCTGCAGCTAACAGAGAGGGCAGCACCCATCTTGGGGAGAGGATGCTCTCCAGGACTCCGCTGGAGCATCTCGTCTCTCACTGCCTCTAGTCTCTCCCCACCTGGTCCATGCCAGACTAGTTCCCCCAAAGAACAACTCTGACCACATCTCCCTCCTGTTCATAATAAAGTTCTGGCATCACTGCAAATTTTATCTTCCCAAATGTATTTCCAACTACGCTGGTCCCACTATAATCCAGCCCAGCCCAAATAGTCCCAGTTCCATACTCATACCTGTGCTTTCCCACCTCAGCACCTTTATTCTGCTGCTCTCTGCCTGCGATGCTCTTCTCTCTCCTGTGTGTACAAATGCTACCCACTTTCTACATGAAGCCATTCTTAAAGCTTATCTCCACCCACTACTCCCTCAATAAAGTGGGCGAGGGAGGCGGATGGGGGCGCTGTCCTGAATCTAAAGATACCTAGAGCTGCAGGGTATGGTGTGGCGGGCCTCAAACATTTTTGTTGGTGTATGCCTCACCCGAGTGTTTGTAAGATCACCATGTCCCCTCACATATTTTAAGTTGGCATAGAAAGATTTTCCTCAGAAGTTTAAGGAGATGTAAAGGAAGTAATTTCTGGGGCAGTGGTACTCTAACTTGAGTATGCCTCAGAATCAGCCTGAGGGCTTGTTTAAAACATGGACTGCTGGGCCCCATGCAAGAGTTTCTGATTCAGGGGGCCTGAGAGTCTGCTTTTCTATCAAGTTCCCAGATATGCTGTTGCTGCTGGCTCAGGAGCACGGTTTGAAAACCACTGTTCTGGTATGTTGTAAATATTGACATTTTAAAATAAAACTGTCACATCACTCTTTTAAATGTATTCAGTGGAATCTAAAAACCACAGGAATTTGAGAGCCACCATCATCCTTTAAAAAGAAATTACAAAAAATAAGCACTTTTTAACAATAGGAAATTTTATATTGGTCCTTTTGTCCTTGAACTTTTATTTCCTATCTACTTCTTGGTAAAATTTTACACTAATGTAATATATTTTAGTCTTAAAAGTATTTTATTGATCTCTCTCTAATATGTCTCTGCCACAAATATATGTAGAGAAACAGAAATTTATATAAATTTTCTGTGACTATTAGAGTGAATATTTTAAAAAGTCCTTTTGGATTAAGTTATTGTGACAATAATTAGTAGTATATAATTGAACAAAGCAACATAAATATATATACAAATTTTATTAAATCATTATTAAAGGTAAAAAGTCAAGTTTTATTGGAAATGTATCTCTTAATAAGATGGGACTTTATTTTTTCAGTTATATCTTGTATTTTTATTTATTTATTTTTATTTTTAAAGAAGCTTTAGATTATGTAAATGTTACATCTAAAACATAGGGGATTCCAATATTCCTCACCCCCTTCCCTCCCAATATCTTATATTTTTTAATGAATATTATTTATTACTAGAATGATACAGACTCTAAATGAATCCTGTTCCTATTTTCATTTTTTATAGGCATAAGCACCAAGAAATACTGTTGATGTAAATAAGTAGATGGGAATAAAACAAATTTTGTAACTGCAATTTTACTTAATTCTCTGATGCCTTCCAAGTTATAGATCAACAATCACATAGTGATCTATCATGCATACTTACTTTTTATGACCTACCAGCTGAAAACTTGATTAGGTTCTCCTGCAATTTAGTTGAGAGCAAAGAATTAGAAACCACCTGGCTTGCAAAAGAGTTTGTTACCCAAACATTTGAGTCATTCTCTTTTTCAGTATTGATACCATTATTTCATATTGTCTTTCTCTGCTGCACTGGAGGTTTTGATTTATTCATTTGTTGTGTTTTGCTTTTTTAAAATTATCTAGGACAGGCAAATGACAGCCAGCTAGTGCTGGCCAAATCCTGCGAGGGCTGTTTTTGCAAAGCCCTCTATCTAAGGTTTTTACATTTTAAAATGGGTATAAAACAAACAATGAATATGCAAAGAGATAGAATATAGCCTACAGATACTAAAATATTTGCTATCTGGTCCTTTACAGGGAAAGTTTTCCAACCCCTGATCAAGGATAAAGCAACATGGTAAAAGTCAAGAGGGGTGGACATACACTTTCATTTTGTAAAGTAAAAGAATGTTCTTTGTGAAAGGGTCTATCCAGGTGCAGGTTCTCAAGGTGATCAATTTTAGAAGAGTACATATAGATTCTGGAAAATGATTCTTTCTCTAGTGCTACATGACAAACCACCCTGAACGTAGTGGCTTAAAACAACAACAAACATTTATTTTGCTCACAGATTTGCAGTTTGGGCAGGGCAGGGTGGGAAGTGGCTTGGCTAATGACTGGAGAATCTGATTCCAAGATGACTCACTCACATGGATGGCAAGTTGCTGCTGACTGTTAACTGGGAGTTCAGTCAGGGCGAGGCCAGAGGCTTTGGTTCCTGTGCAGAAAAGACTGAGGACAGCAGGTCTGACACTGCTAACCTTAGAAAGGCCTGCTTGCTAGCTTGGCCCTTGGCTACTATTTGGGGACTTGGAGTCCAGGAGGGTTTCCACCGCTCCCTAATAGAGTGATTTACTCTGCCTAAACTGTTGGTGCAAACAATGTGGTTCATCCTGAACACCTGCTTTTCTTCTGGTAGTCTGGGATTCTGGTACATGGTAGGCAGGGGTTGCCCCAATAAAATTCCAGAGCACTGAGTAATGAATTTCCCTGGTAGACAACATTTCACACATGTCACAACTTAATGCTGGAGGAATTCAGCACATCCTGTGTGACTCCAATTGGGAGAGGACTCTTGGAATTTTGTTCCTGGCTTCCTCCAAACTTCACCCCATGTGTCTTTACAGTGAAAGGATACAAAGCAAAATCAGCAAAGGGAAAAGACACAATCTTAGCTTTGAATATAAATATATGCTGAGTCCTAGCGAATCACCACACTCGGGGTGGTCTTGGGACCCTCAACACAGTTCCTTTTCATGTGGGCCACTCCATGGTGACTGGGCTCCAAAAGCAAGCATCCCGTCAGAGGCAGCCAGTGGAAGTCACACTGCCATTTATGCCCTAGCTTCAGAAGCCACGTGGCATCACCGCTGCCAACTCCATTGGTTGAGATATTCACAAAGGCCCACCCAGATTCAGGGGGAAGACATAGGCACCTCCTTCTGATGGGGGTGTGGCAAGTTCCAGAAGAACATGTGGAAGGGAAATATTGGTTAAGCCACTTTTTGGAATTAAAAGATGCCATACCCTTATGATGATCTGTACCCACATGCCCTTTGAAATGTCTCTGAATACCTACAGAGTGTATTCCCCAGTTTGAGACCATGGACGGTGAATAAACATTGACTTTTGAGTCAGTAAGACTGGATTTGAATCCTGACTCTGTCACTTGCCTATGTGATTTGAGGAGAGAGAAGTCACTGTTGCTTAACTTCATTGTCCCTTATAATATCCATCTAAGGTTGTTTACGATTGTTGCATGACATTATTCTGTAAAACTGCCTACCACAGAGTAGGATCAGTACAGCTAAATTTCTCTTTCTGTTGTCCCACCCTCAACATTCTAGGCTTCTACTGTACCACTTATAACTTTGAACTTTGTCCTGTAGTTATTTATATACAATCTAACTTCCCCTACAAGAGCATAACCTCCTCAAGGGCATCAGACGGATCTTTTACCTTCAGTCCCACTATCTCCCCCCAACACATACACAGGTTCTCACTCAATACCCTAAACACAGCAGTCATTCAGCAAATCCCCAAGGACTGCCAAGTAATGAACATTTCTCACTAACTTTAGTTCAGGGTAGATCACAAAGATTGCTTATTGACTGGCTCTTTGCCACAATAAGTCCACATGCCAAAGTCACAACCTTGAATTGCACTGAGGAAAATGTTACAGACGTGTGTGACATATGAGCACAAGGGCATGGGTCCAAGGTAAGACCACCGGTTTCTGTACCTTGTGGGAGCAGAGGGCAGCTCAGGAAAGCTTAACTCGGGGCCTCCCTTTTCCTGATCAGACTGCCTTCCTTTTCTATGGCTGTGTCAAAGACTAGATGAGACAGAGATTTTGCACCCAAAGAGCAATGCCCATTAGTATTTTCCGAACATGCATACTCACTATAGGTTCTTAGGGGTTTAGGATCAGTTGCTTGCAGTCCCGAGTTCTGTTATGAAGCTTTGAGAACTTACTAATTTATTCATTCATCGAATATCTACAGTGTCTTTTATAAGTTGACACTGAGTGAGTATAAGTTCTATAATGGTTAGCAAAGCTGACCCAGTCCTCTTGAATCTTACATTCTAGAGGATAAAACTGACAATCAAATGGTCACACAAATAAGTAACTACACTCTGCAAGAAGTGCTATGAAAGAAGAGCCCACACATTTTTTCCTCTAGAATACAAGCTCCACTGGGGCAAGATTTTTGTTTATTTCCTTCACTGAATAGAACAAATTCAGTGTTCTAGAACAGGACCTAGCACATATCAGGTGCTGAACAAATGTTTGTTGAATGAAGGACAGCTATGAGATTACCTTTGAGAGGTTAGGGACAAATTCCTTGAGGAAGTGCTATTTTGGCTGAGATGTAAAAGACAAGATATTCAATTTTCTTAGCTCAAGTTCTACTGAATGAATTTATATTCACCAAACTCTCAGGAGACTAATTTGTACATGAAGATACACATTATTTTGCAGTAGGAGATATACCTAATTTAATATTTCCCTAGGAAATATCCCAAGAAATTTCAAGGGGAAGTATCTTTGGTATTACTGGAATTATACTATATTGAACAGTACTTAGAAGCCTGTTAGGAAGCAAATTATCAGAAGGCTAATTTGGAAGAACCTGGAATCAGTGGGAAAAAAAAAAAAAATTGGCAACAAACAAATAACAAAAAATACTGGTAAATAAATAGATTTAAGAGACATTAATACATGTCATGTTAAAACTTGCACAAAACCACTCTCCTACCAGAGACATTGCTGGGGGGATCAAATTTCTCCCTTCTCATGGTAGTGCTGGGGAGTCACAGCAAATTCCATTGTTGGAATTGCTCCTTTTCCTAGGTTCCAAACTAGGAACTGCATTCAATTGAAATCCCAGGGCCCTGTTATTTTGCATTTGGCCTGACCATGAACTTACTCCAAACTTCTTCTGGAGTTTGTGCCTATTTTACCTTTCTCCTAGTTCCTGGCTTTCTTTTAACTCTGTGAAGACTTTTGTGTGCTTCTTGCAGGAAGGCTTCCATGCATCCATGTGCTTTCTCTGGGTAATGTACCTACTTGTAATGGATGTGCACATGTGTTTCTAGGCAGTTCTCTGTATATCCTCACAAATGGGCATGTAAGTGTATAGGTTTATAGTGTGACAGCAAAGTCTTGCCCTGACTTCACGAATCCACGTGAACATTTGTCTCACTGTTTAGGCACATGACCCAACGTGCCTAAACGTGCATGCGTGTACATGTCTGGCTGTTGAATCCATGTGGACATGCTTGCTACCTCAGGTCCTCTAGGGGCCCTTTGAGGGCTGCTGGCTACCTGGAAGTGATGATACGTTTAAACCAGATGAAAGCTGGGTCAAAGGAGAATGTAGAAGATCTGGACCCCCTGGGGCCCCAGAGAATCAGTCATTTGCTGAACCATGGAGAAAAGAAGAGAATGAGTTAACACGTGTCCTGGCAGATCTCAGAAGAGCATTTTGTTCACAAAAACTGAAAATAGCTTGTGGAAGTAGGACATTTGAGCTTTATGGACTAGAATTAAAGGATATTTTGTAACCAACGCTCGGTTAGGAGGCGTAGGGGGTCTCTCTGGCCTCTTGTTCTGATGTACTGTGGGCCTGACAGGTCATTTTTAGTTCATGAAACATAACAAAGTTAATTTCTTAAAAATGAAGGCGTTGCCCCCCAGCCTGCCTTTAAAAAGCAGATGTTCCTAATCCCAGATTCCATATCAACAGTAGGACAACAAATTCTTTCCCTTGAGCAGCAATGCTCTGGAGCTCTCACAGATACACTAGTTCCCCCAAGTTTTTCCTGTGAGATCTGGGAAAGACGTACCAGCAGAGCAGCAAGGAAAGGGTGAGATGCTGTGGTCATCTTGAGTGCTCTGCCCTTACGGCCTCAGAGGTCAGTGTATGGGCGTCTCTGAGCGCTGCGCCTTCTGTTCTCCTCCCCTCAGATTCTCATGAGAGCTGAATGTGTTTTGGATTAAGCATCTCATTAAAATAAAAACAGTACCTCTCAATTGCTGTGCAGTAATTCCCTCCTAAGAGGCAATATATCAGGGCTGCTGCTAGTCCATATGGGTAGTCTCGGGAAAATCAGAAAAAGGCACCCATGAACTTTACCTCCATCTATTGAAAAAATTGTCATAATCAACTGATTTTGTTTGAATAAGGCCCTTTCCCACCACCAGCAGGAAAACCATCCATGATGCCTACCAAGTGAATGGTGCCCTTTTAGAATTAAAATCAAAGGCTCTAAAACCAATTTGGATTCAAACATGGCTCTGCTTCTTCCAGCTGTGTGACACTGGACAAATTACTTAACTTTTCTGAGTACCAGGTCTGCTGACCTCCCCCCCCCCCCCATTACAAAAGGGTATAATGTACCTGTATTAGTCAGCCAAAGGGGTGCTGGTGCAAAGTACCAGAAATCTGTTGGCTTTTATAAAGGGTATTTATTTGGGGTAAAAGCTTACAGTTACAAGGCCCTAAAGAGTCCAACTCAAGTGTGTTTTCTCACCAAAGATGGTTGCCAATCTATGCAAGGGTTCAGCCTTCCTTCTTCCTCTTAAGGCTCCGAGGTCCCAGCTTCTTCTGATCTCAGCTGTAGGCTGGTATAGGGCTCATTTCCTTCCAGCCTCAGCTGCTCTGTTCTCTCCACAAGGTCAGCTGTAACTATCAGGCAATGGCTCAGCTCTCTCCGGGGCCCCAAGATCAAAGTTCTCTCCCCTGCCGTGTCTATGGAGCTCTCTCTTCTTCCTCTGTATGTCTTCTTTTGTATGTCTTCTTGAGTGAGTGTCTGTTTCTATCAACCCTGAGTCACACCATACTACGTGGTTGAATCAAAGCCCTAACCTTGATTTAATCAAGTAAACATAAAACCCATCAGTTTAATACAATCAAAAGGTATCATGCCAGAGGAACAGACCAGTTTAAAAACATAATCAATATCTTTTTTTTTTTTGGAATTCATAAATAATATCAAACTGCTGTTTGATATTAACTGTCATACTTATCATCAGGATAAATGAGACAATGTATGTAAAGCATGTGGCATTACACTCATCAAACAGTAAGAGTTGTGCAAAAAGGACAGAACACACTAACGGTGTCCATGATATAAATAAAAAATATGGTTGTTGTTTTTTGGGGGGGTTACAAGCAGAGAAGTAACAGAGTGTATTTGAGGCCCTGAGGGTCCCTCATTCCCCCAGAGAGGTATGCAGGGGCTGGCATAGGAGGGCAGCAAGAGAAAGAAGGTGGAAACATCTAGGTGACTGTAGTGAAGGAATGTCCTGAGCCAGGAAATGGCTTTGTTAGAAGAGGGAGGCTCCAAAACTCAGTCTCTTCTTCCCTGGAGCTAACTTAGACAACTGAGCCACCTTCTTGCTACAAAAAGGGAGACAAAGAGCCTCTAAGGCTGTCTGGATTTGTCCCTCGGCAGTTTCTAAGGCAGGGATCTTTCCACTCTGCTATGCTGCCTTCAGTAACAAATTAGCCTAGAAACCATTAAACCAGTTTAATTGAAACAAATCCCAAACATCTTAGAGTCATACATTGAGAAGGATTTCGGAGATAATGCAATCAATCTCACATTTATTGACAAAAGTGAGACTCAAAGTGGGTAATTCCTTTGGTTACCAGTGAGAAGTGGCAGAGTCTGGACTTGAACTGGACCTTACAAACTCCATTTCTCCTTAAATTGTAATGAAGCACGATTTAACCTTACCACCCAATTCACAGAGATCCTGTTAAAAGGGCTTTGTATGGTCTACAAGGGTCTGAGGAAAAGAGAGTAACTTCCAGCATAAACCAAGAGGGCAAGAGGAACTAAAAATTATTAATTAATTTTGTTTAAACCTTGTGACTTCTGCAAATTTAAAAAAAACTACAATTAGATAATTTATCAAACAATGACAAGGAAAACACTACTTCTTAAAACCTAGGGAATATAGTCAAAGATTTGTTCAGAGGAAAAGTCATAATTTTAAAACCTTTTTAGTTTAAGAAGAATAAATGTAAAGGAAGTAATTTTTCAACTCAAGAAGACAGAAAAAAGAATAATTTTTAAATCTTAAGAAAGTAGAAAGAAGGAATTAACAAAAGCAAAAGCAAAATACAATAAACTTGAAAAGAGAAAATTAGTGGGATTGATTGTTGGAGACAATTCCCCATGTGTCTCATGTGTTTCTGTACATCATCCAGCAGAGGTACTGGTTGCTTTTGTTCTGGATTATCTTTTCATGATGGTTTGTGTAACAAACAGCTTTGGAAGGTAGATAAGAGTGCCTCTATCCAGACCAAAGGGCAGGCATTCTTACTATCCCTTACAGAAGATTCAGGTTTCCTAAACTTGGGGTTTTTCTACTGTAACGCGGCCCATGATGTGTGCAGGCATCACCTGGCCTTCACCATGGGAACTGGGGTTGGAGGACTGGCACAAGTGCTGTACGCTGGCCGTCTCTGACCTGGGAGTCTCGTGTGTTCTGCTAGAACTCTGACTTGTTAGCTTGCAAGAATGGTAAAACCTACTTCACAGTTCTTGATATCAATAAAGAAATTCAAGAGCTGATTCATTGCAAAACAACAGCAACAATAATAAACAATCCATTAGCTATCCTAATCCAGAATAAAAGGGAAAATACAAATAAAGTTAGGAATTAGAAAAATGGATTAACACACACATATAGAAGAAACTCTAAT
>JAQZBX010057850.1:0-17866 GCA_029593785.1 Cabassous unicinctus
GGGGCCTCACACATGGTAAACAGGGGCTCTATCGATTGAGCCACACCTGCTTCCTGTTGTGAGGTCTTGCTGCATCAGCCCACCACGCCGCGCAGGCTGGCCTGCCCTCACAAGGAGGCCCCGGGAAGCGAACCCGGGGCCTCCCATATGGTAAACGGGAGCTCTATCGAATGAGCCACACCCGCTTCCCCATTCTTTCTTATAGCTAATAATATTCTATTGCACGTCTATACCACATTTTGTTTATCCATTCATCAGTTCATGGACAAGGGTTATTTCTATCTTTTTGGCTGTTACTAATAATGGTGCTATGAACTTCGTGTACAAGGATCTATTTTAGTTCCTGTTTTCAGTTCCTTTGGTTATATACCTAAGAGTGGAATGATCAGATTGTATGGTAATTCTATGTTTAACTTTTTGAGGAACCACCAAATTGTCTTCCACATCAGCTGCACAATTTTACATTTCCATCAGTAATGCATGAGGGTTCCAATTTTTCCACATCGTCTCCAACACTTGTTGTTTTCTATTTTTTTAAAAATAATAGCCATCCTAATGGGTGTAAAGTGGTATCTTGTGGTTTTGATTTGCATTTCTCTAATGACTAATTGATGTTGAGCATCTTTCCATGTGCTTATTGGCCATTCTTACATCTTCTTTGGAGAACTGTCTGATCCAGCCCTTTGCCCATCATTTTTTGATTGGGATTTTTGTCTTTTTGTTGTTAATTTGTAGTAGTTCTTTATATATTCTGGATATTAAACCCTTATCAGATACATGATTTACAACAATTTTCTCCTATTCTGTAGGTTGTCATTTCACTTTCTTGACAATGTTCTTAGACACACGAAAGTTTTTTTAATTTTGATGAAGTCCAGTTTACCTATTTTTTCTTTTGTTACTTGTATTTTTGGTGAAAATCTTTTAAAACAAACAAACAAACAAATATGCTTTAACCTGTAAAAGGGACATGATCAATATGGCAGCCACTGCTAGGAGCCTACACACTACCCTACTGGCGTCCCCTGTTTCCTTATTGACAGAAATCCCAGCTCAGTTTCCTAGGCCCTACGCACTGAAGGCTGGCCAGTGAGGCCAGCAGGTGGGGCTTCCAGGTAATCTACGCTCAACTAGCTTATGAATTTTGACCTTTTGTCCTTCCTTCTCTTCTTAGGATGCACTGCCTAGAGGTGCTTTGGCTGTCCTTTGAGCATGAGAAAGAGGGCCACGTGCTGAGTATGGCAGAGCAGAGATGTGGAGGACGCTTGGGTTCCTGGTGGCATCAGAGAGTCACTGACCATCCCTGCCTGCTGCTTCCAGACTTCCTGTTATGTGAGAAAAAACAAAAACAAAAACAAACCCAAAAACCTTGGTTGGTAAATCACTGACATTGTGTTTCTGTTACCTGCAGCCAAACCAAAGGATTGAGTGCCTCTGTCTGCAGAAACAGAGGGTGCTCCAAATGCAAGTGGGGATTCCCCTGAAAGCTAGCAACTCACACTGTAATTGTCATCTTTATACGCCAGGGCATCTGCGTGCCAACTGTAAGAACATCTTTGCCCTGCCTAGGAAGCAGACGTGGCCCCCTTGGTTTTGCCGGCTGATGATAAGGAGTAAATGTTTCTCTTTTATAAGGATAAATAGATGAGAGCAAATGATTCTGGGGCTTATAACAGAGTTCATTGGAGAAGAGATGAGAAAATGAGTAGAGAAGAACTTCGTACGCTGTAGAGGGCTGTGCACCTAGAAGGAGTGGCTCTCAACATTCCAGACGCTTCTCTACATCGTAAAAATAAAATAGAGAAATGAGCAATGAGCTTGTGGACCTCAAGGGTGTAAAGAACCATAGCAGGAAGAACAGTGGAGTTTGAGCCAGAAGGACCAGTGTTCAAAGCCTGGCCCGGCCATCTGCTGGCCATGAGACCCAGCACGAGTCACTTAGCTTCTCTAAGTCTCATTTTCTTCATCAGCAGAGATGTTCAAGCCTGCCTCTTGGGATTGCTGTGAGGTCTGCATTCAGTGATGTCTGTGCAGGTGTCGGTGCTTTGTCTCTTTCCTCGGCACCTGGTAGGGGCTCACTAAGTAAGAGTTCAATTTCAATTTGCAGCACGTTGTCAAGGCTGAACAGAATGTTAATTGCCCGTCTGAGGCTAGAATCTTGAGAGGCTGCAATAACCCTTCCAGACGGACATCCAGCCTTTCTTTGCCGGCTCTCAGGAAGGGGCAATACACTTAAGGCAGCTCCTTCCGGCTCTGAAGTACCTAGTGATTTTTCCATGCCGAGTTGAATCTGCGTCTTAGAAGCTTCTTCCAGGAAGCAGAGGTCAGGTTTTCTGAACTGCTGGCGTGCTGTCTCCCTGAATTCTGAGGCACGGGCAGCTCTCTGCGCAGCACGCCCCTGGCTCCCTGGATGACAGTCATTGTCTGTCAAGGCTACTGCTTCCTCTGCCCCAGGCGATTCATCCTTATCGGGCAGAATTAGGTCCAGAGCAGCCATTCCCCAAGCACTGACTTCCCAGAGGCCAGACGCTGGCAGTTGGCCCACACACCGAATCTGGCCTGCACATGTGTCTTCTTGACCTTGCGGTATGTGTGTGTGTGTTTTGGTTTTGTTTTGTTTTGTTTTTAATGGATTCAATGCCAATATTTAAAAATGGGATATCACGTGTTAAAAATACAGGTTTTTATGGACTATCTGCCAATACCAAGTCAACATTCCCATGTGCTAAGATTTGGCTGGAGCTGCTAGGAGGCTCCCCCAGAGCATGGGGGCAGAGGGGCCTGCTGTTCACCAAACTTCCCACCCTTCCTGACTGCCCTGCGCGTCTCGACGTTCTGCCTGACCCCAGTGGGCATTGCCACCTGTGCGCCACGCACCGTGGCCCCTTGTAGGCCAGCAGTTCATTTTCAGCCAGGATCAAGGCAACTTGACTTCCAGGAGAATTCCTTCCTCAATTTTGGATACCACCTTTGAATGTTGATCCTAAAGAAATACTTATACATGATTAAATACTTCATCACAGCATTGCTTATAATAATGAATAGCTGGGAATTACTTAAATGCTACCAACAGCAGTGGCTAAATCAACCAGAGGATCCCCATGCCATGGAATGCTATGTAGTTGAAAAATATAATAATAGTAGTAATAGCTTTATGTATGTTCACACTTTGGAAAATATCTAATATATATTAATTGAAAATAGTAAGTTTATATTAACTGAATATAAAAACATGATGCAATTTATATTTAAAGAGCAAAATAATATATTTACATATAAATATCTGTATGTCGATGGATAGAAGAGGCTTGGGAAGACAACATACTAAACGTACAGCAGCAGTTACCACTGAAATGGGAAATGGGACTGGAGTTGGGAGCAGGAGGCAGGGAAGACTTTGACTTTGTTAGTATTGTTTAAATTTTTACAATGAAAATGTATTTATGTATTTTGGGGTTGTTGAAATCAAATAAAAAAGACAGTTCCTGCTCTATGCAAAAGCTCATTCCTAAAATCAAGACAGTACATATGGAGACTAAATCAGCCTGAATCACATGCTGTTTGCCAAGCTGAGTATGTCGTGAGTTTCTACAGAGTCCATACCTCCGGGTTTTTCTGGTATAGTTCCAATTTCAAATGTTCTGTGTCCCCATAAATACACTCACTCTTGCCAGAGTTAGTCTTCTGGTTTTAGGTTTGGAAAATACAGTCACAGTATAGCTTATACAAGCTGCTGTTTCCAAGCAACTACATATCAAGAATATATCAAATTTACCAAAAATATACCCTGGAAGCCTCTGTGTCCCCAAACAGGCTCCGTAATGTATCATTTCTGACCAATATAAATTCTTGTGGACTCAGAGCATGAGGGAAATTCATCCAAATGTTCCATGTCGGCTCCAGAAGCGTAATGACAGTTAAGTTGAAAATAGCAGTCGGGGCATGGTGCGCTGGGCGGCGAGGCCTGCTGGCCTTCATGTTTCTTCAGAGGCTGAACGCTGAAGCATTGGCTTCTGCCAGCATCCCTTCACCTCCAGACAGAGCAGGCTGCACGTGAGGCAGGCCCAGGGAGGGCTGGCTCTGCTACTTCCACATGTGGCCCTTCCATCCAAGCCATCCCAGGCAAGGTAGCATTTGGAATTGGTCTCTGAGGTTAACTTGCAGAAGAGGGAAGGCTGCAGATAAAATGGAAGACTCTGCAGGCTAGACATGGCCATAGGGGTAACCTGCTGCCTAAAGGATAGCCGGGGTCCCTAGAAGAGCTAGGACAAGCCCACCAGCCCTGCTGCCCCCAGAGTCGAGGCTCAGCTAAAGCTGAAGGACCAGAACTTGCTTGTGTCAAGAGGGATGATACCCAGGACAGAGAAGGCCACATGGTTGAAGAAGCCAGAATCACCCCCAAAAGACCTTGAGCTTTCATCTGCTGCCAACCAGGCTTCGTCCCGTTTTTAATGGACGGGTTCATGTGAACCAAAGTTTTACAACAGGCATTAACGCTGGTTACGTGTCACTCCAGACCAAATGCCATGGTAAACCCAGAGGGAGTAAAAGCTAATGATACCTCTAGACAGGTTCAGTGTGGCTTTTTGTTCTTGCTTTGGCAGCTGCCAGGAGGGCAGGGGTTCATTTTCAGCTTGACCGGCTGTATGCAGCGTTCATTTTGCTCGAGAAGGTCATGCTTACCTTCCTTTCCCTCCTTAAGGTGCAGCCATATGTCAAAACCACGTACCTGTGTTTGTGCATAGGTGCACGGCTGGCACGCCTGCGGGCGGAGGTGGGAGGGACAGGCGAGGTGGGAGGGATGGGAGGGGCGAGGCCCCTGTGGCTTTGAGGGATGCCGTGTGGTTTCACGGTGCAGGCCGTGAGATGGGTGTGAAATGTGAGACGGCTGTGGCCGAGGGGGCAATGTGGGGGTCTCAAGGCTGTGGGTGTGGGGGCATATTTACAAGGGCCGCCCTATCCAGAAATCCTCACCCAACAGAGAGGCTAGCAGCTATACCTTTGGTGAGATGGGAAAGTGAGGCCCAGGGAGAGCAAGGAATTTACCCAAATGGTGGCAGTGAGTCAGCAGCAGGACTGGGACCAGAACCCATGACTCCCCGGCCTGGGTCCAAGGCACTGAGGGCCCCCCATCCCCTGCCTCACTGTCTGTCCTCAAGCACAGCCAACCCTCATCATTCACAGAGTCCGTCGCTGGCAGCCACTCGTGGTCCGACACGTGCAGAGTAGCGGAAAGCTTGAGGCCCCCAAGCCTCACGTCCCCAGCTGAGGTCGGGCAAGGGCACCCTCTGCCTTCTGGTTTCAGCTCATTCTGCAAACGGTGTTTAACTGTTGCTCTAAAATGTTGTGAAGGCGATGGCACTGTTTCCTGAAGGCAATATGTGGGGTTCTCTAAAAGATTGGTGAAACAAAGAGCTTCCTAGGGAATCATTGTATGCAAATTTAAGGAGGAAGCAAAACTATAAGGTTTGTTTAAACAGAAACACACAAAAAAACAAGGTTATGTATTGCTCCCATCGAGGAAATGTGTCGGGAGGCTCCTGGGAACCTAACCCTGTATTTCTCCCGGGAGCGATGGGTCGTTCCTTGCTCACTAATTCAATGTTCGTGGTGCCTTTATAAAACATCACTACCGTGAATAATGAGAATTGACTTGAAAACTAAGGAATGGGATTACAGACTGTCAGCTTTATAGCAATGTTAAATTTCTTGAACTTGACAACTGCTCTTAAGGTGGTTACGTAAGTGAATATCCTTGTTCATAGAAAGTGTACACGGAAGTGTCAAGTGTTCAAGGAACATGATGCGTGTAACCTGCTCTCTGTTCAGAAAATAGATGAAGTTAGATAGTGATAGAAGGATGTTAAAATGTTAAAATTGCTGGATCTGGGTATCTGGAGGGTGGGGGTATGTTGAAGTTCTCTGTGTGGGGGTTATATTATTTTTGCAACTGTCTTCTAAGTTTGAAATTATTTCAAAAGAAAAACTTAATAAGTAAAAATAAAAAGCAAAACTAAGGGCCCCAAGTAACTTATTGGTCCTCACTGATACATTACATTATAAATTTGCAAGTAGAGAAATTTTGGCCTAAATCAGAATATCTTTGACATGATGCATGTGGTTGGTAGAATTCTAAGATGACCCCTGTGATTTCTTCCCTCAAGTGTGACACTCCCTTGAGTGTAGGTGGAACCTGGAACTGTGATCTGCTTCTGATCAATAGAATATGGCACTGGTGATGAGATGTCACTTCTGTAATTGCATTGGGATTTTGCAGATGCAGTTAAGGTCCCTAATCTGGTGACTTTGAGTTATCAAGACCGAGGTTTTCCTGGGTGGGCATGACCCAATCAGGCGAGCCCCTTAAAAAGGCCCAGGCCATCCCTGAAGTCAGAGACTCCAGAGACGTTGTGCCAATTTACACTCCCTACAACAATTCATAAGAATGCCTTCCCCCACGCACCATTACCAACAGGGTGTATTATCAAACATTTCAGTCCTTATGAATCTCGTAGTGTATCATAGTTTGAATAAGCATTTCTCTTGTGTCAGGGTGAGCTTCTTTTTTCATATATTTTTAAGCACTTTTTTCTTTTCTGTGAATTGTCTGTCCACTTTCTATTGGATCTACTTCTTATTGAATTTTAGAAACTCTTTATATATGAATGAAAGTAGTCATTTATTAGTTTATGCATTTAAATATTTTTTTCTCAGATTACAATTTGTGTTTTTTAATTTGTTTTGGTATTTTTGGTTATTCAAGAAAAATGTAGATTTTTTAAACAGTTGAATTTATCAAACCCACCTCCTTTTATCATTTTTCAATGATTTTTAAGCTTTGTGACCATTTATTTTCCCCACTATGAGATTTTTTTAATTATCTCCTACTTTCTTCTAGAACACTTAAAGTTTTATTTTTATACTTAAACTTTCTATTAACTTCTTCTTACTCTATTAGCAAGAAACACAATATCAAGTTTTTCCGACCTCTATATGCAATCGGGTATTTTTTCAAGTGTTTCCAGAGACCTTCCTTTTGGAATCTTTTATTCTCCTGTTCCAATCTGATCTTACCTTTCTAGGCTTATTGCTCTATTGTCATTTGGGACTTTACTGCTTTCCTGGGTTGGTGCAATAGTTCATGGAACCCAGTTCTATTTTCTTGGTTTACTCCTTGTTTTTGCTGTTACTGTTTTTTAAGTAACTTTTTAAGATATTTTTTAAAAAATAATTCTTATATGAATATATCTCTATACTATTCATACACATGATGGATAATTTGCTGGATATGAAGTATTGGAGAGAAAACCAAATTTTCACCCTACAGAACCCAGACATATTTGAGCTTTGTGATCTTGGGTAAGGTACTTGACCTCTCTGACCTTGAGCTTTCTCATCTGTGAAGATGACAACTCCTTTCCCACAGGGTGAAGTAAGGTGGTGGCATGGAGAGTGTCCAGGACGGTGGCTGGCATATTGCAAGAGATTTAAAACGGTGGCCATCCCGGAGCTAAGCAGTGGGGTGGACGCAGGCAGTGCTGGAGTGCTCACCCTCCCTTGCTAACCCTCTCCACCACCCATTTGGGATTCTGACTCTTGTATGTCTCTCACCTTGAAAGAAAGGTTATATATTCACTCACACCAAGGCATTTGCAATGTCACTGGGAATCAGAATATTTTGCAAAATTTAAAAAGTATATATTTACTATGGAAAATTTCAGACCTATACAAAACTCTGTAGAATACTATAACAAACCTCCATGTACCCAGGTACAAAAATGATTAACCCATACACAGATTTATTTCATCTAAACCTCCATGCATTTCATGTGTCCTGCTCCCCAAACATATTGGGTCATTCAGAAGCAAATGCCATTTCATTTATAATTATTTCATTTATAAATCACTTCATTTATAAATGTTTCAGTAGGCTTCTCCAAAAGATAAGAATTGGGAAAAAAGCCATGTATAATACCGTAATCACACTTAAAACATTAAAAAGTCTATCTTAGTACCATCTATTCTTGAATGTATCATAATATTGCATTTGGTTGATGTATCTCTTCAGTCGTTTTCCAGTTTAAGATTCTGCTCCCTCTTTTGTTCTTCCTCTTGTAATTTATTTGCTGCTGTTTTCTTCCCCTGCAATTTTGTCCCATTATCCAGCGTTTGCCACATTCTGTATTTTGCTGAGTGCAATCGTGGCTCATTATTAAATCCACAGGCTGGTTTTCCATGCCCTTAGTCCAGCCTATACATGCAGCTTCTCAGGAAGGATTGGAGATTGGGAAAGTTTTAGATTCCCCTGAGGAATAAGCTTCCTATAGCACCAAGAAGCTTACTGAATGGAATTTGAAGATGGGTAATTATAACTCCGGTGTCCAAATGGCTTTAAAATTTGCCCAGAGTGGTCACATAAGTTGTCTTCTTTAACCCTACAATAACTCTAGGGTCTAGATATTATGAGCACCTTTTACATATGAAAAGACAAGCTTATGGGAGCAGATATTGCTTAAGCAGTTAGGCGCCTGCCTCGCACATGGGAGGTCCTGGGTTCAGTTCCTGGTGCCTCCTAAAGAAGACGAGCAGACAACGAGTGGACACAATGAGTGGAAACAATGAGCAGATAACGGGCAGAAACAATGAGCAGACAGACAAGGGAGCCATCTGGGGGGGGGCAAGCTTAGAGAAGGTAAGCAACTTGGCCAAGATCGTGGAGTAAGTGGTCGAGCCAAACGTTTCCTGCTCCTGAAGGCATCTAGTCGAGCCTAAACTGCCATTTGGCAGGATATCCAGGGAGAAAATTGAAGCCTTGGATGGTGGATCTCCTTTCCATCCGCCCCAATGCTAGGACTTTCCATCCACCCATCCACCCATCCACCCATCCACCCACCAGTCATTGTTTGCTTTGGCCACCTGCCAGACATTCAATGCATGGACACCATGACCCAGGCACTGAGCCAAGTGCTACGGACAAAAAGATGAACTGGTTGCAGCCTTGGTCCTCAGGGAACTCACAGAGAGGGAAGCGGATGACTCCATTAGACTGGGGGTGGTCAGGGTAAGTGCAAAGACAAGCGGGGAGGCAGAAGATGCTGAAGATGGACCTTCCTGCCTTCTGCTCCTCCTCCCAGAAATGGACCAAAGAGAGCAAGCTCGAAGCAGGGTTCTCAGAGGAAGGGCCTCCTGTGACGGCTGTTGCTGGATTCATAGGAATCAGCCAGGCAAAGTGGGGAAAGGGAAGAAAGGGCATTCCCAGCAGGAGCAGCCACAGGGGCAGGGGCCTGGGATCTCGGGCAGGTGGGGCTCCCGAGGAGAGCAGCAAGTGTTTCAGAATAGCTAAGGTGGAAGGCATGGACAGATTTAGATCTGGAAGCCCCAAGCACAATTATTTTCCAAGGCCCAACCCCATATCATATGCATATTAAAATCCATCGACATCCCATATTAAACGTGAGTTAAATAAAGCTACATAACAGTCGAGGCCAGTTGCAAAGACACTTGGCATAATGTTACATTTTGTCGTCATTTAATTATACATTTTTTTATTTCGACTTGTCAGCCTTCCCTGAGGTTTATTATTATTTTTTTTTTTTGGAGAATATGTATATATGTGGAAAGAGAGGCTTGGGTAACAAAGCTTTTTATAGCTATACCTGCAGTGCCTAACTGATCAATTGGCTCTGAAGTGCAGGTCACGGCAGAAAGTGTGTCCTGCTAGGGAGCTTGGCATGAGAGAAGCAATGAAGGCTTTTAAGCCGAGACTGGCGCAGGCAGCCTACGAGGACATGGGCGGGAGACGTCTGGAGGCGGGAAGCCCAGAGAGGAGGCCCGTGCCAGGACCGTCCTGGAATGCCCGATTGGAAAGAAAAGTCTGCCTCCACTCCCAGTAGACTTGACGCCTTTTTCAGCTTCTTGGGCCCTGCCTGGGTCCATCTCCCGGCGGAGGGCTGGAGGCCGAGCCCCTGACGGCAGAGGAGGGGCAGCCTGCTTCCTCCAGAGGGCGCCGCAGGACAGCTTTTCCCGGGCGCTGCTGCCGCTAGGCCTGGGCAGACGAAGCCGCGTGGCCGGGCTGGAAGCCAGCACGGGGAAGGTCCCTGGAGGGGGCTGGCCCGGCTGTGGGAGAAGGGCTCGGCCCTCCAGAGCCAGGCTGGGGCCCAAGTGCGACAGAGGAAACGACCCCGGCTGCTTCCAGCCCTCGGGTGAAAATTGGAGACTAGCCAGACCGCCTTATCTTACCCAAGAGGAAACTGAGGCCAGGCTTGGCGGAGGTTGCCTGGGGCACCAGAGCGTGTTAGTGGCAGGCCCCACTGGGAGGCCAGCGCTCTCCCAGTCCCGCCCGCCTTTAATTACCGTGGCTCAGCCACACCGTCGTGGTCAGTGACTGCAAACAATAATAATAAATGCTGAGAGCTTGCGGCCTGCCAGGCCCCGTGCTAAATGCTTCACATGTGCTGTCTCCTTTCATTCTCACGGCTTCCCTGGAAGCTGAGTAATATCATCCCCACCTCCCCATCCAGAAACACTGCAGGGCAAGGCTATGCCTTGCCTGAAATCACACAGCTTGTGCCTAGCAGAGCTGGAGCCCCTACGTGGCCTCTGGGACTCAGGCTCAGTTGAGATGTTAAGAGGAAGGCAACATTATCACCTGACATATTCCTAAGAAATAGGTCATTGTGTCCAACGAAGTGAGTCTCTAGAGCTGGAAAGTGGATTCGTACTTATATTTTCAACAAGGATGTTGTACTTATTGACCCTTAGCTGGCAAGCTGAACTAGCCAGGACACCTCTTGCCCCAAGCACTCTGGCTAATTGGTTAATGGACTCTTTGCCAGGCCAGCTAAGTGTATTTGGAGGACAAAACAGAGTGACCCGCCCTTAGCAGGAGTCTAAATCCAAAAACCTAAATCTTCGCATTTGGGCAGGAAGGGCCCTTAAAGAGCAGCACAAGGGGCCACTGTGGCTCAGAAAGGGGCCGAGACCTGCCCAGGGTCCAGAGCTGATAGGTAGATCCAAGGCTAGAAACTTTTGGGTCCAAACCCTTAACCTTGAGGCTGATAGCCCAATTGCAAACCCACAAAAGGAAGGCCAGTTTTAGGAATACGCGTGTCACATTTGCTTTTCCATCTCTAGTAAGCAGAGAAGGCAAAACAAAGGATCCATGAGAAAGTCCATTTACTAAAGTCACACAGAGTAGAATTTTGGCTTTGATGATCTTGAAGGCAAACAAAGGCTCTTGCAGGTGGGCCCCCTTGGCACTGGGGAGACCACAGTGCCTGGAGGTACAAGGTCTCAGCCCACAAGGAGCTTACATCTTAACAATGAAGAGAGGCTGGGGGAAAGAAAAAGCTGTGTAAAGAGAGTGTTAAGTTCTCCGAAGACAATAAAACTGGGTAATAGTATGAAAGGGGGCAGAGTAGGACTGCTTAGTTGTCAGGTATGAGATATTTCAGTTGAGATCTGAATGACAAGAGTGAAGCACGTCATACTGGGAAAAAAGCATTCTAGGCAGGGAGGAGAGCAAGTGCAAAGGCCCTGAGGCCAGAAGCAAGCTTGGTGTGTTGGAGAAACATCTAGAATAGTGTTGTCCAAGAGAAATAGAATGTGAAGCATGCATAATTTTAAGTTTTTTTATAGCCATATTTAACAAAATAAGAAAAGGAAAATTAGTTCTAATAATATATTTTATTTAATTGAATATATAAAAATGCATTAATAAGATTTTTACATTCTTCTTTTCACACTAAGTCTTCAAAATCTGCCGTTTCAAGGGCATAGTTCAAGTGCTCAATAGCCACTTGCACCTGGTGGCTACTCATTGGGCAGGCCAGTGCAATGGGCAGGTGCAGTAGAAGCCTTGGGAAGGCTTTAAGCCAGGGCTCAGAACTAACGGATGTAATGATACTGAATGTCTCAGGGCTGGTCCTTGGAATCCCTGCGAAAGACCTGACTGCCTCAGGTACAAATGTGGCACCTGGGCTCTTTGGCACAGGCCAGTGCACACAGAGGGGAAAGCCCCAGCTTTCTTCCCCGAGTGAGGCATCTTCCCTCCCTGGAGTCTGGTTCTGGGAAAGCAGCATGCCTGGCCCTGGGCCTGGAGCCACTTTCCGTGCCCACTCTGCCCGGCCCCATTCCAGATGCCTGTTCCACCCAGGTGAGGTGGGGCTTCTCTGCCAGCCGCCCCGCCCCGCCCCTTGGGCATGATTTTGGTTTTCGGGTGCAGACAGGTCTACATTCCTCTGAAGAGGCCGGCTCAGGCTTCATCAAACCTGGTGAAATCAACAATAACTGCAACCCAGGACATCGACCTGCTGTTCCTGCGAGTGCCACCAGGGCCGCAAGCTGCTAAGGCAGTGTGGCTGCTATCCAGCCTTCCCCTTCCCCTTCCCCCAGGTTAACTCCAGCCTTGCCGGCCCAGGCCCGGCCCCCGCCTCCCACCATGATGTTCCTTCCACCAGCCTCACCCCTCACCTGGCAGGACCAAGTCTCCAACGTTTGCCCAAATGCCCTAGTTTTCTAGGCCTTGGGCACCTGCCAAGAAGGGGGCGAGCAGGCCCCAGACAAGGAAGGAGAGATGAGCCTCAGGAGGCCCTTCTGCGTGGAGTGATGACAGGTGGAGGCAAACAACAGTGAATCCAAAGTCTGTGCATTCCAAGACCGGAGCCAGGAACAAAAGAGATTCCACTGTTTGAATGTTTTCATCCCTGAGGCTGAAATAACAGCAGAGGCCTAACTACCCACGTGGTGTCTGAGGCCAGGCCAGGACCCACATAATAAAGGCTTAGATCAGGGAAGGGCCTCTCCTGTTCCATGATGCAATATCGTCATACCAGTAACAACTGTACTCTCCAAGCTGACGTAGATACACAATGGATGCCCTGCAACTTTTTGTTCCACATTTTTGTGCCCTCCAATGGCATTCCCAAAACATGTAAGATAATGCCTTGACTACTGGGGACTGTAGGCCTTAGAGGGATCCAGAGTTGGCTGATCCCTAGAGAGATCCCAGAGTTGGCTGATCACTAGAGGGATCCAGAGTTGACTGATCCCCAGGGGACCAAGAGATTAGCTAGGCTAGTCTTGTGTCACCTCTTGGTTCTCTCTCCTGGTTCACCCTCTCTCAGCCATTTGTCACCAAGAGAGGGCTGTTTGGGTGGGATTTCTGGTAGAGGGGTGGTCTGTGTTTGTCTGTCTAGAAAAGCTATCCCTGGCATGTACATTGCCATGCTTTTGTAAGAAAGCACCCAACTGCAGAAGTAACTTCCCTCAAACAGCCCTCTTAAAATGGCACAGGCCAGCTCATTGAGGAGTATACTATCTGACATTTCCAAGCTGATTGTATTAGTCAGCCGAAGGGGTGCTGATGCAAAGTACCAGAAATCTGTTGGCTTTTATAAAAGGTATTTATTTGGAGTAGAAGCTTACAGTTACCAGGCCATAAAGTATAAGTTACTTCCCTCACCAAAATCTGTTACCACAAGTTGATGCAAGATGGTGGGCAATGTCTGCGAGAGTTCAGTCTTCCTCTTCCTCTCAAGATTCCGTGGTCCTATCTTCCAAAATCAGCTGTAGGCTGGGATAAGTCTCCTCTCTCCCAGGGCTTGTTTCTCTCCAGGCACAGTGGCTCTGCTCTCTCCACCAGGCCAGCTGTAAACTATCAGACTAACAGCTCGTCTCTCTTCCCGAGGCCTCTGCCGTGTCTATGGAGCTGTCTCTACTCCTCTGTGTTCTTTTCCTGTGTGTTTATTTCCCGGGGCTCCAGCTCAAAACTCCCGCCTCTCTTCTCTGCAGTACGGTTTCTCTGTGAGTCCCTGCCCACCAAGGGGGGTGGGGGATGACTCAGCATCCTACTGACGTGGCCCAATCAAAGCCTTAATCATTATTTAATCAAGTAAAAGTGAAACCTCTGAATCCAATATGATATAATATGCCCAGAGGAACAGACCAGTTTACAAACATAATCCAATATCTATTTTTGGAATTCATAAACAACATCAAACTGCTACACTGGTGGATGAGATAAACTGGCTGCAGCTGTCTAGAGAGATTCCTTGGAGGATACAAAGAAATCGTCTTGTTCTGGGGAGAGCACATTGAGGAGGTGGGTCATGAAGAGGAAGGTCAAAGAAAAGAGCCTAGAAGTGGCCAAGAAAAAGACTAGGATTTGGAGAGGGGAGGAAACAGAGGAGCTCCTCTAAATATGTGCCTTCTGTACCCTCTATGGGCAGGGTATTTAGTCCCTGTAGTAACCCTCTGTGGTAGATTGAATTATGTATCCCAATTTAGACATGTTCTTCATCTTAAACTGCATTCCTGTGGGTGTGAAACATTGTAAATATGATCTCTTGAGGACTGTATTTTAAATGAAGGTGTGGCCCAACTGAATGAGGTTGGGTTTTAGTCCAGATTACTGGACACCTTATAAAGAGGAAAAAATCAGAAGCCAGAGTCAGAGAAGGCCACAGGGAGAAGCCAGACGTTAACAGGGACCTGGAAGAGAAGGGAGAGGACATCATTGTGCCATGGGAAAGTTAGAACGCTACTGACCACGGGAGAAAGCGTAGTCTTGCCAATGCCTTGATTTGGATTTCTGGCCTCTGAAACCAAGAACAAATAAATTCCTGTTGTTTAAACCAACTTATGGTGTGGTATTTGTTGTAGCAGCCTGGCAAACCAAGGTACCCTCTAAGGCAGATACAAGTCCATGGTCTCTGCAATTCCCAAACCCAGAAAGCTCTGAAAAATGAAAACTCCCTTGTAACATATTTGGTGGTAAAACCTAGCCTGAAATGACATGAATCTTTATCCCACTCAGTGTGGATATTCATGTTTGCTGCAGAAATTGTAGTGTGTTTGATTTTTGGGGTACCACTCCAGACTTAAACAGGATGGTATATAAAACACGATGTGTACACTTACTTATCACCTTTCTCAAATCTGAAACATTCTGAATTCCAACATATATCTGACCTGGAGCATTTTAGGTAAGGGACTGTGGACCTGCATAATCCCCATTTTATAGGCAAGAAATCTTAGGCTTAGGGAGGGAAGCTCCTTGTCCTAGGTACCAAATAGCAGAGCCAAGACCCCACCCCACCCCAGTTTCAAATAAGGCAGCTGTGATTCCCTCATGCTGTGCAAAGGCTGAGATGGAGAAATGTTGCATGGCCATAGATGCTGAGAATGGTTCCAGAAGGAAAGAGACTATACCCTTGTGTTTTGGTCTGCCAAAGGGGTGCCAGTGCAAAGTATTAGAAATCTTTTGGCTTTTATAATGAGGATTTATTTGGGGATAAAAGCTTACAGTTCCAAGGCCAAATCAAGGCACCAGCAGAGATGCTTCTCACCAAAGTCAGCTACTGCTGATCCCAGTGTGTTGCCACATGGTGAGGCAAGATGGCTGCCGATCTCTGTGAGGTTTCTCCTTCCCCTCTGGGCTTCCTCTCTCAGGCTCAGCTGCTCTACTTTCTTCCCGATTTCAGCTGCAAGCTGACATAGAGCTTTTCTCTTAAGGCTTCCTCTCTATCCGGACATAGGGCTTGTTTCTTCCTGGGCCTTCTATATCAGTCTTGGCCATTCTGCTCTTTTCCTGATTTCAGCTGTAAGCTGTCAGGCAAAACGGCTCATCTCTCCTCGGGAGCTCAGCTGTTTGAGCCTTCTCCTTTCTGTCACATGGCAGGATCAAAAATGACAAAGCTCTCTCTTCCTGTGTGTCTGTCTGTCTGTATGAGTGTCCCTTTATATCAGACCCAGCAAGGGGGCAGGGACTCAACCTGAGTTGTGCCCACTGATGTAGCCAAATCAAAAGCCCAAAACATTCTTAACAGGTAATCTAGTCAAATGCCTCTCAACTGAATTTAATACAATCAAAGGGTATCACACCCAGAGGAATAGATTAGTTTACAAAGATAATCTTTCTCTTTTTGGGATTCATAAATAATCTCAACTGCCACATCTTGAGAGATGTCAGTGTCTCCAGGATGCTGGGACCTGGGCTTTGGGCAGGCCTGAAACTGCAGAGCACAACGGCTCTGAGGTCTGAATCCAGAGACCACTAGCAAGTTACTTCATTTCATTGCACCTTAGTGTCTTCTTTAGCAATATGCAGAAAGTAATAATTTATGCCTCCTAGAGTTGGTGAAAATAGTAAGTAAACTAGATTTGAAAGCACTTGGCATCATGTCTGGAACCTAGTAAGTGCTCAGTAAATATTAACTGTGAATATTATTCTCCACGCAGGGCACACTTGCCTTTTGGAGAGTTCCCTACTACAGGATAGACATGTGTGTCTTCTTGGATTGCCAATTTTACTTGTTTCAAAATCATGTAATTGCTTTTCCTTTTAAAACTTGTAGCTATTTTAGGGAATAGAATGAAAAAGTACATGAATAAAATATGAGATTTCAAGGAGTTTCTAGCCTTCTCAGTCTTCTGCATGTTCAAGGTCCTCTAGCCACTTGGGGGCTAGGGGAGGGGAGGGAAAGGATCGACTGTGAGAACGTAGAGAGGCAGAGCTCAAAGAAAAACTGATGAAAATGGGAATTCTCCCAGAGGCCTTGTCAGCCTGTTCCTGAATTTAGTCCAGGGTTATAGAGTTTGATGAGCTTTGTAAACATAAACAGTCAATCAAAGTTCTACAAATCTTCAGAACACTGATATTCATTGGCACACTCATTATGCGTGTTTTGGGTTCCAGGCTGGTCATTAGGGCAGAACAGACTTCAGTATCCTGGCCTCAAGACTCTCCTGGCTAAGGATGGGAACACAAATGAAAAGAGATAACAACAAGCATAGAATGAGAAGCACCATGGGTTGTGTTCAGAGTTCAGGGAGCACAAGCTCAGAGTTTGAGGAAGGGTGCACTCTCTCTGCAAAGGGTGGCAGGCGTCATGAAAAAAGCAACACCTGAGTTGGGTTAAGTGTGTCTTCACTAAAGAGTGGTTCTGTAATCTGAGCGTGCATCAGAACCACCTGGAGGGCTTGTTAAAATACGGGTGACAGGGCCCCACGACCAGTGTTTCTGATTCAGTGGGTCTAGGGTGGGGCTCAAGAATCTGCATTGCTAACAGACTCTCTGCTGGTGCTCCTGCTGGCCCAGGGACCCCACTTTGAGAAGTACTGAGCTAGATCAAGAAAGGCAGGAGGGGAGGTGGGGGGGTGCTGAAGGGGGATGCCAGGAGGTGGGAAACAGGTGATCAACGGGATAGAGGGGTGAAAAGCAACAGGTATTTGGAGAGCTGTGAACAAATCCGGGAGGCTTCAGCATGGTGGGTTGCTAGGTGCCAGATGATGAAAGGACTTAAGTGCCTAGTCTAGAAGTTTGAGCTTGATCTTGGCAAGTGAAGGGCAGCCAAAGGAGGTTCTTATGGAGAGAATAACATGAACAGATTGGCACTTCAGCAAGATCGCTTTGGAGAACAGATGGTGTGGGGAGGGAAAATGGAGGCAGGGAGATGAGTTAGGAGGCTGTCAGGTCCCACTGGTCTTGGGAGGTCGGGACTCAGGGCCCTCGTGGTTGGAAATCAGAAACCCAGCTCACATCAAAATAACAATGACGACAGCTCATTGGGCAGTAAGTGGTAAGCGCAGGACAAGGGTGTGCCTCCTGTCTGCAGATCCTCCTGACAGCCTTATAGTTGAATGTCGGCACTGAGGCTCGGAGAAGGAGGCTGACCAAGGTTAGGGCAGAGTCAGATTCAAACCCAGGGTGAAGCCCACTCTCTTCCCACCTGTCCACGTTTTCCCACGGTCTGGAGTCTTTAGGAGCATGTCTCATTCCTCCTGAGGCTTTGTGGCTGTGTGTTGTCTGTGTGGAAGCGTGTTGTGAATGCTCGCTATGGGTGTCACATGGGTATGTAGGGTGGGA
>JAQZBX010057851.1:0-17866 GCA_029593785.1 Cabassous unicinctus
GTGAAATAAGGGACCCAAAATAAGGCCTCTTCTAGACCTTCCCCTTCACTGAGGGGACCCTAAATAGGCTCACAGAAACTAATCAAGCACTTCCCACTTCTTGGCCTCCCCAGGGGAGCTCAAACTCTGATGCTTGTCAGTGAAGAATGATAAAATTGGCTGACTTCGCACCCTCCGCAGTCAAGCCTCAGTATCACCGAGCTGTTAGGTAAATCAGGCTTCCTCAGCAGATCCGCCTCTCCCCTTAGCTTGGTGTTGCTTCAAGCTGCTTATTTGCTCCCCAAAGCTGTGATGGGGTCCAGGCAACCAAACCCACATAAAGGAAACCCCTATCAACCCTCCACCAGAGCCATCCCACTCTCCGAGAATGCTCCCTCTCACCCAGTTTCCGGTGGGAGTTGCGGCTTAAACCAACCTTTTTCCCTGAGGATGGGGCTCAGTTGTCTGTGTCGACTACCACAGGCAGGGGTTAATTATTTTTTTAGACATTCATATCCATGAAATGTATTTGACCTTTCCACAAACATACACAAGATTGCTTGCTTTTCCAAAGATTTCAAAAATTTTGGCTAACCATAAAGAATTTAACTGATTGTTAGTGATCTAAACTAAAAGACAATTTTGAGTCAGGATTGTGTAAAAGAGTTAGTACTGGAGAAATTGCTCAGGAGTAATTTCTTCACTCTTTCTCAGCTTGTGACATCAGAAAACCTGCTTTAAATTTTTACCCTCAGGTGTTTCAATTCAAATTAGAAATTTACATCGGATTAATTCAAGGGATTTTCCATGTACAACATCTTATAGATCTATTGTTTAAAATATTTAAGAAAGACTAATGTTTCTTAACATTTATTAAATATCTAGTGCATACCATAGGTTCTTCTAGGTTCTCTTTATACTTGTGCATTTAATTACAGTTCAGATTTTATAAGCATTTTATAAATAGATGTCGTCTTTTTAAATTAACTTTTTAACATATATAAAGAAGTGTCTTAAAAGGCTTAAAACTTAAGCAACTTAAGGACTATCTCCACGTGGTGAGGGTTATCAATAGAACTTAACCACAACTGTCTCAATATCTTTAAATATGCATGAAAGATATTTGACCTTTCAAAAATATGTTGTTCTAAGATAAACCATAGACTATAGTTAATAATACAGTTATAAAAATGTGTTTTTATCGTTTATAATAAAATATACCACACCAAGGCAAGATGTTAATAATCAGGTGGTATATGAAACCCTGTATTTTATGAATGATTTTTGGTAAACCTACAATTTCTCTAATAAACATAAAGAAATACATATTTTACTGAACAAGAATTTGGTGGTCAGTCTGTTGAAATTTTCTTAAAATCTGCCTTGGTGTGTTTAAGTATACATTGTGAAATTGAAATAAAGTCTGTGAGCATAGGATATACCTTTCTGCCTTCAATCTCCAAGACAGAAACCTTTAATATTAATTCACTCCTGTATGGGTATTATTACTGGGTAGTGGTGACCTTAGTCAAAGTTTTCCAAATGATTACCTTATTTGTCATGAACATTATCCCACTTGAAAGTCAGCCTCTGCATTGTTATCCTAAAACATAAAACAAAATGCACAGGCAGGTATTTAGACATCAAAAGAGCTTGAATACCAATTTGTTTTGACATTTACATCCTCCTTTAGAATAGATTTTCCTTTTCATGAGGTTGGATGAAGACCGGAGAAACTTTCAATTATTTCTTCATTCATATGAACCACAATATTTAAACTCGCCTGTAAAATGGGAAAATCTCTCTCTTGGATCTGAAAGTTTGCTTCCCTTTTACAATTCTCCAGTTTTCTGAGAGATGAAAAGAGAATATCTGTGAAAATCAACATATCTGATAATTTCTTTCCAACTTGGTGAATTTGCTGAAATCATTTCCAAATGATTGCAGAATTTGCTTCATTTAAGGAAGAGCAAAGCATGGAAAATAACTGCCCCAAAGGAGATATTAAGGGTAATCTAATTGCTAAACTTGAATATCTAAATCACCAAGGCGCAGCAAAAGTAACTCTTGCCTCTTTTTACACTACATTTGCCTAATCATGGCAAGGTGATATGGAAAACCCCAGTGGGTATCATCAAATAATAATAACTGTCCATTGCATTTTCTTTTCTATTCTTTTTAAATCTAGTAGGATTGAATTATAAATAGATGTTGTCTTTTTAAATTAACTTTTTAACATATATAAAGAAGTGTCTTAAAAGTCTTAAAACTTAAGCAACTTAAGGACTATCTCCAGGTGGTGAGGGTTATTAATAGAACTTAACCACAACTGTCTCAATATCTTTAAATATGCATGAAAGATATTTGATCTTTCAAAAATATGTTGTTCTAAGATAAACCATAGACTATAGTTAATAATACAGTTATAAAAATGTGTTTTTATCATTTATAATAAAATATACCACACCAAGGCAAGATGTTAATAATAACATCATATTAACATCATATTAATAATAATATGGTTTGCATATTATCCTGCTGGACTGACACACTTGCCCCTGAGTACAGGATGTATTTTGGGGTCCTACACAACTCTAAGTTCTCTGAGAAGCTGAATTTTGTCTTATTACACCTTTAGTTTTATGGACATTTTCCAGGATTGACCTATTCATTGGCCCAGATATAACTAATAAGCAATTAAGAAAGCTTGGGTGGGGAAGGAAAGGGGGTCATGGAGAGTATCAGAGATGTAGTACCTACTTTAATTGAAACCCTGATTGATGAGACTGCATATATTAACAAGTTGTTCAATATTAGAATTCATATGGGCATAGTCAAATGTGTATAGTCTAAGAACTACATCTCTGTTTCATTATTTAGGAAATTGTTTTGATGTTACATGCATAAAATTGTAAGAAAATGGTTAGTGGACCTGATGAATTTTAATTGCTCTTATAGTAGTATTCCATAGAGAAGAATGAACAGGCTCTTCAACTTTAGGCAAAGGCATAATTATAAGCTCAATTAAGAGGACTTCAACAAAGACTATGAAGAATATTAACTCGTTTAAGTTAAGTTAACTCTATGGCAAAGACAGAATGCAGTTGAATCCTGCCTACCTTCCCCTTCTTGTGTGGATTTCAGCAAAAGTGCTTGACCTGTGTTTTATTGTCCTCATATTTGAGAAGTACTTTCTTCCTAGAGATGTGAGAGTACTAAATGACTTTACCATCTAAAGCAAAGGAGCTTTCCTAGCTCAGTATCAGAAAATATCAGCTATATTTATTAATTTAGAGATGATAATGAAGGGATACACGATAAATCCTAAGTACCTTTGATCTCCCAAGACAATTATTTACATTTTGAGTATTTATTTATCTTTGTTATCTCCTACTGAGTGACAAAGAATATGCTGTTAAAAAATATTCTGCACCTGTTAGTAGCCTTATGTATTCTCTCTATTAGATAGGACAGGACAGGAGGATAAGGTAAATTGCAACCGTGTTGCAAGTCTTAGGATTTGGAGAAAAATATGTGAAACTTTAAAATTGAAGTTTCATCTCAACAGAGAAATCAAATATTGATTTTTACAAATTATCAAAATATTGACACAATTTTTATTTATCATAATTTGCTCATCTGATTTAAAGATTCTTTGTTACATCCAAGGGCTGTACAACCCAGATTGAGAGAAAAGATAGTGAGGAGAAACAGCTAAAGAGGTGTTAACCCACTCTAATACAGATGTCAGGGTAACCAACAGAAGCTTGTCTCACACAACACTGTATGGAACAATGTTTTTTTAACATAGAAAAGTGATAGAGTAAGGTCACTTCACTAGAGGGTGTCAGTTCTCCATTGCCATTCTGTCATAATCTGTGGCTACTGCAGGAAGGTGTTTGATGCACAGCAGCCTTCACTTGTTTTCATGTTCTTCTGCAGTAGAGGAAACTATTCCCTCCCTGCCAGAGACAGATATACCACTAGGGTATGACCTGGATGTCATAAAATATGCCCACCAGAGTTAGACTGTCTCCAGTGAATGTATGCATGTGCTTGAGACAATAGGTGAAGGAATGTATTGTCAGTCCCTTCATCTACTAGTGGTTTGCATATTATACTGCTGGACTGACACACCTGCCCCTGAGTACAGGATGTATTTTGGGGTCCTAAGGAAAGTTGGCAAGTCATGCAAAGATTGCCCCCATCATGGCATGCCAACCAAAAATTTTATTTAGCAATTGTGGGAAGATAGTGTTGTACTAACAGGCAGAGAAAGAGCCAATATTTGTCCAAGGAACATGCTTTGGGTGTCAGCAGACCAGGACAGTTCTATACAACTCTCAGAAGGGTGAGGGACAGAGAAACAAAGAAGCCAAAAAAATTCACATGAGTTACCAATCCCCCAACGCAGCTGGAAAGGGCTTCCTTCCCCCACTACCAAAACTGAATCTCCAACTTGAAGATTCCACATAGTAATTCAGGAAAGCAGAGACTGAAAAACCTTTATGGAAAGGTGGGCTGAAGCATGCCATCTGCTGGTTAGTCTGGAAATTGCATGTATAAATTTTTTTTGGTTTTCTTTATCTTAAATCCTGGGAGAAAATCTGGCCTGACAATGAGTTCATGGACTGATTTTGATAATTTAAGCTGGGAAATTTTAAAGACTTGGAATAAGTTGAACCAAATATCAAAAAGGAGTTGTGAAAAAAAAATGAGGAAAGAAAGAGAAATTGGTCATCAGAACAAATTTACCAACACATTCAGCAGCCTAGACATCAGAAAAAAAAATTACAAGCCATACTAGGAAACAGGAAGAGATAATCTAGCCAAAAGATCTAACCAAAGATCTTGAAGAGATATAAGATTTGACAATTAGTCACTGATAATCACACAGCTCTCCTAAATCACTCCAAAGAATTTAAGAAAATATGACTAAAGAAATAAAGGATATTAAGAAAACACTGGGTGAGCATAAAGAAAAATTTGAAACTTCCAAGGAAAAGTAACAGAACTTATGGAAATGTAAGAAATGATGGATGAGAATAAAAATACATTAGAGGAGGGAGTGGAGGTGGCTCAAGGGATTAGGCATCTCCCTCCTACATCAGAGGTCCCATGTTCTGTTCCTGGTTCCTCTTAAAGAAACAAGGAAGACAAACAGACACAGCAAGTGAAAAATAGCAAAGGGTGGGGAGAAATAAATAAATAAAATACATCTTTAAAAAATACATTAGAGGTACAAAGAGGAGATTTGAATTGTTTGAAGACATATTTAGTGAATTTGAAGACACAACATCTGAACTGAAAAAGACAGGAGATTAGAAATGGAAGATAAGGGGAAAAATAGAATAGAGTGTCAAAGAAATGAATGACAACATGAAATGCACAAACATTAACATTGTTGGTGCCCCAGAAGGAGAAGAGAATGGAAAGGAGACAGAAAGAATATATGAGTAAATAATGACTGAACACTGCCCAACCCTTAGGAAAGACATAAAAATCAGTATCCAAGAGGAAAACCCACCCCAATCAGAATAAATCTAAATAGACCTACCCCGAGACACCTACTATGCAGAATAACAAATGTCAGGGATAAAGAGAGGATTCTAAAAGCAGCAAGAGAAAATCAAAGCATCACATAAAAGGGAACCTTGATGAGATTAAGTGCTGACCTCTCATCAGAAACCTACCAAACTCAATCTATGCAGCTGACATAATCCAAATACACAAACCAGATAAAGATATTAACAAAAAAAAAAAAAGAAAGAAAGAAAACTACAGCCCAATATATCCAGTGAATATAGATGTAAAAATCCTTTGCACAATACTTGCAAACAGAATAAGAAACCACATTAAAAGAATTATACACCGTGATCAAGTGGGTTTTATCCCAGTTATACAGGGTGGCTCAATACAAGAAAATCAATTAGTGTAAAAAACCACATTGATAAATTGAAGAAGAAAAATCACATGATCCTGTCAGTTGATGGAGAAAAGACACTTGACAAAACACAGTATCTTTTCTTGAGAAAAACTCTCCAAAATATAGCAATAGAAGAAAGCTTTCTCTTTGTGGTAAAGTGCACACACGAAAAAAACTACAGCTGGCATTTTTCTCAATGGTGAGACTAAAAGTTTTCCCACTAAGTCAGGAACAAGACATGGATACCCACTGTCATCATTGTTATTCAATTTTTTGCTATAAGTTCTAGCTAGAGCAATTAGGCTAGATAAAGAAATAAAGAGCACCGAAATAGGAAAGGAAGAAGTAAAAGTTTCACTATTCACTGATTGTATGATCCTACATCTAGTATCTCCTGAAAATTTCACAACAAACCTTCAAGAACCAATAGAAGATTTCAGCAAATTGGTGGTATACAAGATTAATATTTCACACCCATTAGACTGCCCCCTATTAAAAAGTCAGAAAACTGCAAATGTTGGAGAGGATGTGGGAAGACAGGAACACTTCTTCACTGTTCGTGGGAATATACAATGGTAAGTTACAGTGGAGAACTATTTGGCAATTCCTAAGGAAGTTGAATACAGAGTTTCCCTGTGTTCCAGCAATACCATTACTAGGTATATACCCAGAAAAACTGAGAGCGAATATATGAATAGACATCTGCACATCGATGTACATAGAGACATTATTCATGATTGCCAAAAGTTGGAAACAACTGAGGTGTTCATCAACTGATTAACTGGTAAAATCATTTTGGTATATACATATAATGGAATATTATACAGAAGTAAGAGGAAATGAAATTGTGAAGAATATGGCTGCATGAATGAACCTGGAGAACATTAGGCTGAGTGAAGCAACCCATACCCAAAAAGACAAATACTGTATGATTACACTATGGTGCACTAAATATATTATGTAGACTCATTGAGTTAATAATTAGAATATAGGTTACCAGAAAATAGGAGGGTAGAGAATGGAAACTGTGAATTAATCTGTGCAGAATTGGTAAAAATGTTATTTTTAAATCTTTGGAAATGAATAGAAATGGTGAAAGGATATCATGGTGTTTATATCTAGCATAGGATTATATGGGTATGACAGGGATTGAAAGGTAAATTCTAAGGTCATATATATTACTAGAAAGAAAGGTAAAACCTGTAACATGGGACATGTAACATGTAACTTCGATGTAACATGGAACATGGGACATGGGATAGTAAAATCTCATTCAAAATATTAATATGTTTGATATTGCATATATAAAACAGTTTTTATAAAATATAAATATACTAGAGAGAAAGGAAAAGAATAGCATCTATGTATGGCAGGGGAAGCATAGAGAGATTGAGAGGTAATGAGTTTTTTTTGTTTTTTATTATTATTATTGGAATAATGAAAGTGCATTAAGAATGATTGAAGTGATGAATGCACAAATATGTGATTACACTGAGTATCATTGATTGTACACTTTGGATGGATTTATGCTTTATTAATATGTATCAATAAAATTGATTTGTTAAAAAAACATTTAACATTTGTTAAAAAAACTCTGCACACACATGCAAAAATTTAGAATTCCTTGAATAATATAAAAGCTCCAAGTGATAAAAAAAATCAAGTTAAGTAAAGTTTTCAGTAGATTAAGGTAAGCAGAGAATCTGTATGGGTGGGCTTATTCATAATGTTAGTATCCATCAGTGTTTTGAAGGTTAAGAAAGGGACATTAATGCTAAACCTATACAGATGAAGAAAATAGAAGCAAACAAAAAAAGCAACAAATCCTGAGAAGCCCAGCACTTTGTAAATATAACTGGCCTCATGTCAAGGTAAACATTTTGAGAAGTAGTAAAAAAAATAAATTATTGGTTAACTAGACGACAGTGTACTTGACAGAAGAAAAGCTTTTACCTGATGTATGTGCAATACTCAGTAGAATTAAAATACTGTCATTGTAAGATTTTATAATTTAGTAATGGAAAAAAGCTACAAACAAAATTAGCTATACTAAAATACAGGGTGTGACATGATTTTATGTACTCTCTATAGAATCCAAGTATAGGGGTTTGAAGAGGGTGAGGTGATATTTGGTGATGATAAGAGACTTTCTGGAGGAGGTGACATTTAAGTTAGATTGCTGGGAACTAGGAAAATTGTAATATGTGAAAGATATAAGAGGGTGAATTTGTCCCAGAATAAAAGTATTTAATATGATGTGGTGGTAATTTTGAGGGCACTTTTCAAAAAGGATATATCATTGTGGTGAAGTATAGAGCAATAGAGGAGAAAAGCCAGGGAAATAGTAAGAAATATTATAAGCACATTTTTTGTGATATTTTTGGTAAATAAGTTATTAAATATATTCTAAGCCCATAGAGTATCTTATCATTATTACTCATACTTTGAAAAGTCTATCTATAACCACTTCTAATGAAGAAATATAAAACAATATTTAAGATATGAGTCACATCATCACAGAGAGAATGATTCATCAATTTTTCTACCCTTAGCCATATAATGAACTGTCTGATTAGGATTCTAAGTTTCAGGGAATTTACAACCTTACTTAATAGTTTATTTTACTTTTTGAAGGCTTTTGTTCTAAGAATATATTTTTCTGAAAATAATATAATGTTATTGATGTTATTCTTGCTTTTTTTTTCTTAATGACAAACATCTTTCTCTCTCATTAAATGCCTTTCTGTTTTGTAATTATATTTGTGAATTTAGAATTACTTCCTGTATAAATCATATTATATAGTTTACTATTGTGAATACTTTTCTAATTTTCTACTTCTAATATATATTTTTTAATTTCTTTGAAAATAGCCATATCATTATAAAGTGCATGGTGGTTTGAAGCCCTATGTATCCCCAGCAGAAACATGTTCTTAAATACAATGCATTCTTGTGGGTGTGGATCCATTGTAAATAATACCATTCGATGAGGTAACTTCAGTGAATGCTTGACTTAGGATGGAATTTAATCCTATTACTGAAGTCTTTTATAAGAGAATGAATCTCAGGCAGAGAAAGAATAAAACCACAGGAAGCAAGAAGCTGTTATCAATGAAACCCAGAAGAGAAGGGAGAGATCAGAAGATGTTGCCATGTGCTTTGCCATGTGACAGAGTAGTCAAGGCTCATAGACAGTCTGTCTTTGGAAAGAAAGCATTATTTTGATTTGGAAATTTTCCAGGCCTCAAAACAATAGCAAATAAAATCCCATTTTTTATGCTGAACCATTTCATATTATTTGCTTAAGCAGTCCAAGAAACTAAGACAGTGGGAAGTTCAAGGAATATATAGTTTTCTTAAAGTTTTTGCATGTTTTCCAAATTGGTTTCCAGATATTTTAAATTTTTAAGACTTATCTATAGAGTATGAATATAAATCTTTCCTTAGACATCCATTAATATTAATATCTAGTATGGAATCTTTTAAAATTTGTATTTTGATTGTTAATAATGTTTATTCATTTTCAGGGAATTTTATATAGGATAGAAATACACTTAAAACTTCTTTCTCTAATGGAACATTTTTCTCCAAGATTGAATTTCAGCTGCGTTCTAAAGAATGATGTTTTTTTGGTGTGCACCTATTGAAAATTGCATATGCCCTTTAGATTATCAACTAATATTTAGTTGATTTTGCCTTTGGTATCTAGTAGTACTTTCCCTATTTCCATTTTATATGCTTAATTAATCACTTAATTTTCCACATTTCCATTGATTCTTTGCCATGTTAAATGTTGCAGTGTAATGGATTCATAGTAACACCAGGTAGCTAGAAATAGCAGGCAAAAGGATTATGAGATCCACATTTCCTCAGTATATCTTTCAAAAGACAAAGTGTTTCATCTAGCTCTCCCTTTTCTTTGGTGCAAACATGGGGATGATATTTTGGGGTCTTGAAATTGGACACCAAGCAGTCTAAGCTTAAGTGCCAGGTGTTCATAGAGTACAGGGAAGTGTTAGCTGTCCAGCACCAGAAGACCACACCTAGTCACAAATCATTCATTAACTCTCCTTACTAAATATATTCAGGGTCACTCTCCCTCATTTCTTTAAGTCTTGAATGCCTTGCTCACTGCCAACCTAACCAACTGCTTGTATGAGTTTTATTGATTTTGCTGCCTCCTAGATAATACCTCCAGGACCCTGGCTTCTCAGTTTATAGTCTTTCCCTCATGCAATTATATTTTCTTCATCCACAAAAAAGGCCACTTAGGGGATGTACTTAGATCATTCATTAAAACTTTATAATAAAAAATACCCTTTATAAGGAGTTCTGGAACTTTGCATCAGCACTCCTTTGGCTGACTAATACATACACTCTTTATTTATTTTTAGAATTTGGTTGATGGGCTTTCAAGAAGTAATACCCAAAACAGACAATGAAGGCTAAGAAATTGAGACACATGGAGCAGTGAATGAAATGCAGCCAAGGAATCAAACCAGTCTCAAAAAATATAATTTATACTGGCAGAATTCATTTTCTGATGACTTATATATAATTTTACATATTTCTTCCTGCTTTTCCCTTTAAAAAATATTTTTCATATATTTTTAAATAAATAAATATTTGTCTCAGTTTCTCAGTTGCTATGGCAAATACCACATAATGGATTGGCTGAAATAAAGGTGTTTTTTGCTTGCTAGAGGTTGCCAAGGCAATATAACAGAGATGGGCTGGATTTGACAAAGGGAATTTATTAACTTATAAGCTTACAATGCTGAGGCAATGAAAGTGTACAAATCAAGGCATCATCAGGAGCTGCTTTCTCTCTCCCAGGTAGCATCTCTGGGTGATCAGGCACATATTGGTATCAGCTCATCTCTTTCCTCTCCTCCAGGCCTCATTGATTTCAGCTTCTGGCTTCAGTGGCCTCTTTTCATCTTCTGTGTTCTATTGATTTCAATTTCTGGCTCCCAGGGTCTTCTTTCTAAGCTTCTAGGAGTTTTTCTTTGTGTCACACATTTATAGAGGACTCCAGTAAGAGAATTAAGACCAACCCTGTGTCCCACAACCTAATCAAAGGCCTTTAACTGAAGAAAATTAATTAAAAGTTCCTACCTAAAATAGTTTTACATGCACAGGAATTGCTCTGAGAACATGATCTTCTGGGGTCCATCCAGCTTGAAATTGACACAAAAAGGAATTTATTGCCTCATGGTTTCAGAGGCCAGAAGTAAAAATCTAGGCATTGGTTAGAAGGCTTCATTACTTGAAATGTTGTTAGCAGTTTGACTTGGCAGCATTCTTTGAATTCCTTGACTTTCCCATTACAGGGCAATGTACTCTCCTTTCTCTATTTATTCAAAATTACCTTTGAGTCTCAGGGAAAATGGACAATAATTTTTCTTTCAAATAACATCTACGTATTTTCAACAAGTTACTTTTAAGCATTATGCATTTTGTATAATAAATTTTTCATAAAATAACTGTGTCCTTGCTTGAAAAGAGATTTGACCTTTGCCTTTGGCTACAGGGAAGTAATCTCTAGGTCCTAGGAATGTCCTATTTCATAACAGTATCATTGCTTTCCTGGAGGCTTTAACCAGTAAATAATCTAAGAATGTGATATATGATGGAGGCTTTTGGACAACCATATCAGTTCCAACCTCCCATACTCTGGAAGGGATACAGACTGAAGGTCAGTCATGTGAGTAGTATGTGATCAAGCCCCATTAAAATTTCTGGACACTAAAAAATTGGGTGAACTCCACTGGCTGGCAATACTCAGTGTGTACTATCATACATCTTTTTCTTGGAAGGAGGTAGCCCCATCTATGTTTCTATGGGGAGAGGACAACTGGAATCTTTGTGTTTGGATGCCTTCCATACTCCTTTCTATGTGTCTGTGTCCTTTAGCTATAATAAATCTGTAATTTTAAGTATAACACTTTCTTGAGTTCTGAGAGTTGTTCTAGTAGTTTACTGAACTTAAGCATGGTCATAGGAACCCCAAAATTTGAAGCCACCAGGTCTGTGTGTGGCCTTGGGCTACCCTGAATTTGCAGCTGGTGTCTTGTGGGAGCTATTCACTCAGATAGTACTGTTTGTATGAAATTTTTTACAGTGTTTTAGTACATTTTAATATCACAAAAATGTAGTATATGGTTTCATGTAAAAACACAATAGAAGAATATAAATATATAGATAGTTATTGATACCTAAATAATTAGACTGAGAAAAATAAATAGATAATAAAAGACAATTCATTGGAATTTCTTTCTAAATTAGTACAGTGAATAGGCTCTGTAGTAACCAGTCATCAAGACATCTCATGAGAAAGAATTGCATCATGCTGGTCATGTTGTTTAATTTCTTATGCATGTTGATTTATTTTTTATACAAACATGGAAAGTGCTGATAATCATATTATTCACAATTTCTTCACTTTTCTTCATCTTCTTTTCTATTTGACTAATACTTGAAGGAATATCCAAGTCACTAAAATCATGGAAAGTGTTTAGAACTGTTCCCTTGAAGGATAGTAACACAATCATAACAAATATTTGAAATAATTTTCCTGAATTGTATCTTTTATCTCTAAAGGATATTATTGGAACAATTAGAAAACTTAATTGGGATATTTGGATTGCAAAATAATATATTAGTACCAAGTTCCTGATTTTTATGATGGCAATATGGTTATTTAGAAGGACCTCCTCTCTTTGAGTGTAATATACTCTAAATTATTTCAAAGTCTTGAAAGATCACATAAAAATTACTCTCAATAGGTTCTCATAAAAGTTACTTTTATGAAACTTGCTTCTTTTCTATAAATTTGAAATTATTTTAAATGTTAAACAAATTTGAATTGGAAAAATATTGAGCCAAATAGAGGACTTCGGTACAGATATATATCTCAATGAATATTTAACTTACCCAGAAATTGCTCGTAGAGACAGAATAAGACTTTTAGTATTCCACTTGTGTATTCCATTGCTGCATACCTTTGCAGGAAATAATTCCATCTCTCTTGTTTAAACAAACTCTGTCTATGTCCATGATGCTGCTTTTGACAATGGAATGAGTCCTGTAGTTTAGAGATTAGTGGTATATAGAAAATCTCACAAGGGTCATATAAGAATGTCAAAAACTGACGTCAGCTTCCAGGAGGATGGGTAGATGTCCTTTTCCCTATTCCTCCTGTGAATTAAAACTAAAAAATTGGACATTACATATTTTTTAAAAATGAAGACATTGATAAATGGTGAGAAGGTGGCAGTTTGGCTAGGAATGTGGGACCCAAGATAAAATATTATATGGAATTCCATGGTTTTCTTTTTGCCTCATTTAAGCTGGAAATGCCAATGAGTGTAGATAAAATAAGCCCCAACAAAAAATTGCCCTCTGAAGTCAAAGAATAAGGAAGGGGCAGTCTAAAAGTCAGAACACTTTAACACAGTAAATACAATTCTCCATTCAAATACCACAGTAAAAAACTAGCTCACAGCCACTTTGAGCATAAAACACCAAATGGAGGACATTGACTTCCACCCTTTCCATGTTCTAACAAGGTGCACCAAACTCTTTACAGAGGTGATGTTGGAGAAGGCCAAATTGGGAAATAGGATTTTCATCTCCACTAGGTAATGAGTCCCCTTCTTGCAATATCAGTGGAGACCAGATGAGAAAGTCTGGAAATCAACTCCTACCCAGGGGCAAAAAGCATCCCTCTACCTTCCTTATGAGGTACTATCTGAGAAGAAATAGTGGAGTGTCAAAATTTAACACCATCAGCAATGTTAAGACCATACTCTTATGGTGTCAGTGGAAGCCATTTTGAATAAAAGGAATTATCGCGTTATACAATATATTTAGTTCAGTTTGCAAGTATGATGTTGACCATTTTCACATCTATATTCATTAAAGTTATTGTCTGTAATTTTTTTTCATAGTATCTCTGATTTTGGTATTAGGATGATGTTGGTTTCATAGAATGAGTTTGGTAGAATTCTTTCCAGTTCAATTTTTTGAAGAGTTTTAGCAGGTTGGTATTAGATCGTCTTTGAATGATTAGTAGCAATCACTTGTGAAGCCATCTGGTCCTGGGTTTTTTCATCTTTCAGAAGTTTTCTGAGGACTTTTTCAATTTCTTCATTTTTGATTGATTTGTTCAGGTCTTCTATTGATCTAGTATCATTGTAAGTGGTTTGTGTCTTTCTAGGAATTTGTCCCTCTCACCTACATTGCCTAGTTTTTTGGCACACAGTTGTTTATATTATCCTTTATGTTCTTTATTATTTCTGTTCCCATTCTCATTTCTGATTTTACTAATCTGCAACTTTTCTCTTTCTTTCTTTCTCAGTCTAGCTAAGTTGTTTTGTTTTGTTTTGTTTTGTTTTGTTTTTGATGATCTCAAATAACCAACTTTGGTTTTTTTTAATTCTCTCTTGATTTTTGTTCTTAATTTCATTTATTTATGCTCTGATCTTTACTATTTCTTTCCTTCAGCTTGGTATAGGATTGGTTTGCTGGTTTTTGTGGAGGTTTTTTTTGTTTTGTTTTTTTCCCTAGTTTCCAGGTGTGCAGGTATGTCTTCAATTTTAGATCTTTCTTCTTTTTTTAACAAAACAACTTTATTGATACATATTGGTAAAGCATAAATCCATCCAAAGTGTACAATCAATGGTATTCACTATAATTACATAGTTATGCATTCATCTTTTCAATCATTTTAGAGCATTTTCATTATTCTAATAATAATAATAATGAAAATCCAAACATCCAAACAAACAAAAACTCATCACATCTCAATCTTTCTCTGCTTCCCCTACTGTGGATAGCTGCTATTCTGTTTCCTTCTTTTTTATTTGTATTTATATTTTGTACAAGCAGTTTTACATTTGAAAAATAACCCATATTTGTATTTTACTTGACGTTTCACTATGTTATACAGTCCTTTGTTACATTTTTAAGTTTTTCTTCTAGTAATATAAATATCCTTAGCCTCGATCTTTCAACCACTGTCATACCGATAGAATAGCTCTGCTAGTCATAAACACATGATGTGCCTTCACCACTTCAATTCATTTCCAAAGACTACAAACAACCTTTTGACCAACTGTGCAAAGATTAGTAGTTTTCAATTCTCTACCCTCATTCTATTTTCTGGTGATCTATATTCTAATAATTAATTCCTTGAGTTTACATAATATATTGAGGGCTATAAATTTCCCTCTCAGCACTGCCTTTGCGATTTCCAATAGGTTTTGATATGTTGTCTTCACATTTTCACTCAACTCAAAATATTTGCTGGATTCCCCTGCAATTTCTTCTTTGACCCACTAATTATTAGAGTGTGTTTTTAATCTCCATGTATTTATGAATTTTCCTTTTTTCTATCCATTACTATTTTCCATCTTCATTCTGTATGACAAGAGAGAGAATTTGAATAATTTCAAACTTTATAAACTTAATGAGTCTTGTATTGTGACTAATAAATTTTCTATCCTGGAGAAGCATCCATGGGTGCTTGAAAAGAATATATATCCTGCTATTTTGGGGTGCAATGCAATGCTCTATCGATATATGTTAGGTCTAGTTCATTTATCATAATATTCATGCTCTCTGTTTCTTTATTTATCCTCTGTCCAGAAGTTCTATCCAATACTAAGAATGATTTATTGAAGTCTCCGTCTATTATTTAGAGACACCTATTTTTCCCTTCAGCTTTGCCAGTGTGTGCCTAAAGTATCCTGGAGCACTCAGGATAGGGGCAGAAATATTTAGCACAGTTATTTCTTCTTGGTGATTTGTCCCATTTATTATTATATAATAACTTTCGTCACCCCTCAAAACAGCTTTGCATTTGAAATCTATTTGGTCTGATAATAGTATTGCTACTCCAGCCCTTTTTCAGTTACTATTTGGATGGAATATCTTTTTCCAACATATCCCTTTTAAACTGTTTGTGTACTTACATCTGAGGTGAGTGTATTTTAGACAATTTATAGATGACTCATATTTTTCACCCATTCTAACTGTCCATATCTTGTGATTGGGGAATTCAAATCACTAACATTGAATGTTATTACTGTATAAGCATTATTTACTTCATCCATTTTGGCCTTTTGATTTCTGTTGTCATATCTATCATACAATTGCCTGTCTTTCTACCCTTTAATTTACCCTTCTTAATAACGTTCATTTCTACTCTCTTCACTAAGGCTCCTGCCCTTGTTTTTGTCTTTCAGGCTGCAGCACTCCCTTTAGTATCTTGTGTGATTCTGGCCTTTTAGCAACATATTCTATTAGATTTTGTTTGTTTCTGAAGACTTTGAACTCACCCTCAATTTTGAAGGACAGTTTTGCCAGTTACAGAATTCTTGGCAGGCAGTTTTTCCCTTTTAGTACTTCAAAGACATCATACCACTTTCTCCTCACTTAATCTTATTGAAAGTCCCTTTTATTTGATGCTTTGCTTTTTTCTTGCTGCTTTCAAAACACTTTTGATCACTTACATTTGTCATTCTGAATGTAGGTGTCTTGGGGAAGGTTTGTTTGGATTTATTCTGTTTGAGGTATATTGTCCTTCTTGGAATTGATATTCATGTCTTTTGTAATGCCTGGGAAGAGTTAAGTTATTATTTCCTCATATATTCATTCTGTTAATTTTCCATTCTCTTCTTCTTGGACAATGATAAGATGTATGTTTGTGCATTTTGTGTTGTCATTCAATTCCCTGAGACCCTGTTGCATTTTTCCATTCTCTTCTCTTTCTGTTCTCCTGTCTTTTCCAACTTGGATATTCTGTCTTTGAAATGACTTATTCTATCTTTGAGCAATTCAAATCTGCTGTTATGTACTTCTAATGTATTTTTAATTTCATGCATCATGTCTTTCATTCCCATAGGCTTTGTTAATTTTATATATAGGCAATCAAATTGTTCTTTATGCTCACAGAGTGTCTTCTTAATATCATATATCACTTTAGTCTTATTTTCATTCAATTCTTTGAATTTATTCAGGAGAGTTGTGTGATTATAATGGATTAGTTGTCTTAAATCCTGTATCTTTTCAGGATATTTGGTTTGTTTCTTTGGCTGGACCATCTCCTCTTGTTTCCTAGTACAGCTTGTAATTTTTTGCTGATGTCTAGGCATCTGAATATGTTGATGAATTTACTTTGACAGCCAATTTCTCTCTGTTGTCTATTTTTTTTTCACAGCTATTCTTTGATATTTGTTTCAATTTATTTTACTCTTTAAAATTGCCCAGCTTAAATTATCAAAATCGGGTCAGGGACTCATTAATTGACCCAGAATTTTCCTAGGAGTTTGGATTGAAAGTCCTAAAAACAGTTTTCCTCTGTGCAATTTCCAGACTGACCAGCAGGTGGTGGATATCAGTGCACCTTTTCATGGAAGCATTTCAATCTGTTTTTCTGTGTTTTGGTCTGACCAGAGTGAAGATTCAAAGTAAGCTTTCTTGGCCAAGGTCACTGATGGAAAGTCCCCTGAACACCTTTTCCTCTTGTAACAGCTGACAGGGAGAAAAACATCTGCTCCCCTCTAATTTGGCTGCATTGAGCTATGGGTTTGACCTGTCTTAATATCTTTGGGGTGGGGAAGGGGTGGGGCTTTCCCAGCTGCTGCAGGCATTTGGTTACTAATGTTTGCTGTTTTGGCTTCTTAGTGTCTTTCTCCATATCTGTCTTGGGAGTTTTGTGGCTCTATACTTGTCTGTTGACACCCAAAACAGGACCATAATTTTTGCCTTTATTCCATTGTTTTTTGTGAAAGAGTTGAGCCATGCATGCCTATTCTGCCACCATCTTCCTGGAACTCTCCCATATATTTTTGATGTAACATTTCTGTAACCTAAAACTTCTTTTTAAAAAGTTAAAAACAATCCTGTGGAATACAGCAAGTGCAGAACTGAGAAGGAAATGTATAGTCCTCAATG
>JAQZBX010057852.1:0-17868 GCA_029593785.1 Cabassous unicinctus
ATGTTTGGAAATATTTCAAAGGGTTCCTGACCTCAGCTTCGTACTTAAGCATCTTAGAATAAGCTGTCCTCTTGCCTGCTTAGATCAGGCTTGCTCAGCTTACGGCTACGATTAGCGATTAGCGAGCGGCGCTACCTAGGGGCAGGCGGCTTGGAGGCCCTCCCACAGCCCTGTTATTCCTGGCCAGGGCAGGTTACGGGACCGCGGGTCAGCACGCTGCTTTCACACACAGCACAGGCTGGGCCTGGGAAGCTGCTTCTGAGGGATGGTCTCATCTCCCCGCCTGCAAAGCGTGTAGAGTCGCCACCTGCCCACCTCCCAGCCTTGCTGTGGGGTCACCTCCTTGAATGTGGTGTGTGCAGGTGCCCTGGGAACTGCCAAGTGCTGACCTGGGTGAGCTGCCGTGAAAGGGGCTTGTTAAACAAATGCCTAGTCACTGGCCTAGCAGAACTCAGATGGTCTTTCTGGAAAACAGCGGAAAGAGAAACATCAGCGCTTAGCAAAACTGGGCTTTATTCTTTAACTAACAAGCACAGTTCCTCCCTCTAATAGACGGCTGTGGGTTAATTTATCGTGTCAAAATCTAGAACCTATTTTTACAATGTAGCCAACGTGATCCTGGCACGGACAGACTCAATTCACACACTCACACGTTGCACGAGTATGAACACAGACACACGTTTCTTTTTGTATGTTGAGAAATACCAAGAAACACGGACTGTAGAGAAATGGCACACGCTTCCGACCCCGCGAACGCTCACGGGGTTTTAGTACTAATGTTCCTACACATCCTTTCAGTTCTCCAGAGAAAAGGCCCGTTGTCTCAGCTTGGACGGAGCAGGGGCCAAGGAGCAGGACCAGACTCCCACCTTGTGGAAGGTGCTTCATTGTTTCTGGTCCCTCTCCATGGACAGGAGTGTCCGTTCACACGGCCAGACGTGCCATCCTCTCCCAGGGGGCGGCCGTGCAGACTGGCCCAGACGCGCCTTCCTCTGTCTCCAGCACGTGGCCGGAACACGCCCACAACCATTGCACGTGCAAGTCCACGTCCGCCCCTTGGGCGCGCCTCTCAGCTACAGGCCTTTGTGGCCGTGGATGCAGGAGGACGGTCGTCGGCCAGGAGAAAACACTCTCCCGCCTGTTTTCAATAACGTGGGGAGGGGAAGGAGGCTTGGCCGAAATGGAGGCATTTCCTGAGCCGGCCTCGGCTCCGGAATGAGGCCTTTTGCAGACCTGGCCGAGCAACCGCGGGCAGAGGACGCTGGGAGCCTCACGCCCTCCTGGCCTCGGTCGTTTATCCAATTTACACTGATCAGACCCACATTGGCAAATGAAACCTCCTCTTTCCTTCTGTTTGTGTGAGTTACTCACGGGGGCAATTTGAACGGATTGGATTTCCCCTTGGAAATGCTGGTATTTCCATGATTTGAAAAGTCTGGCTCAATTACAATAATCTTCGGGCACTTCCTCCCCTTTTATGCAGGTAAATCATGGATAATTTAAAAGCAGAGACCCTTTCGGACCATCGGGCCTGCCCCTTTCATCTCCTGGCCCCCGTAATTGCCCCGCCATCGTGAGACCTCCGCGGTTCAGAGGCCTGATTAAGAGGTGAAAGGCTGGGCCGTCCAGAGGGGAGGGTCGAGGGCCACCACACATGGCCTTCCTTCAAAGACGCTTCCTCTGCGGCAGGTATGTGAGACAGCAAACCTGAGCCGGCTGCGCGCTCAATTGATGCCATATGATCCCCGACGGCCAGACAAAGGCAGGCCGTGATTAGAAAGTTCAAGACCACGAGAGCTTCTGGGCAGCGGCTGATGGAGTGCCTGGGAAGTCGGAGGGGCAGCAAGCCGAGCTGACAGAGGTATGTGCACCCCCTCCTCCAAAAAGAAAACATGTTTGGAACAGGAGAAAATGGTTCTTTTACCTCGGCTGCCCACGCTCCTGTCTGGCAGACGATGAAAGCTCGCTTTGCCTAACTTTCTGTAGGATGTCGTGGGGATGGGGTGACTCACACGGAGGAAAGCTGTTTTGATTTCCAGCTTTAATTAGGCATGTTTGTGCATCCTGCGCTCCATCCACCTTGCAGGGGGAATGCGCTGTCGTGGCTGCTACCGGGCGCCAGGGACCGGGGGCCGGGGCGGGTTCCAGGTGTGCATGGCTCTGCCAGGCTGGCTGCTCACTTTATGGACGGGGCACCTGAGGCCCAGGGGCACTGGGTCACAGAGTGGGGCTAGGACTCAGCCCCTGCCCCTGCTCAGGTCCTGCACTGCGGCCACAGGCAGACGCTGCCTGCTGGGCCCTGAAGCCAGGCCTTCCAGCGTGGGCCCTGTCCTCCGCCCGGTCCCCTTGGGGTCCATGGCAACACACGGACACGGAATCCGAGACTCAGCTTGGAGAGCCAGGTCTCCAGGCAGGCACTGGCCGAGGGTCACGGAAATGGGCGGCCAAGCAGCCTGTGTGTGCAGGAGTGGCAGCCGGCGGTGGGAGGGGAGCGGGCGGTGCTCCCAGTTCTGCTGGGAACTTGCTAAGACCCACCCCAGAGGGGCCTCGGCTCTTCCCTCTGCATCACGGGAGTGGAGCTGGAGACGCCCAAGGGTCCTTCAGGCCCTTAAATTCAGAGTCACTGCGGGGAAAGTGCAGCAAGAGCCCGTGAACGGCTGCTGACCCCTGTGGAGACCCCGTGGCCGTGGCACCACCTCGCTGCCTGCGGGACGCCAGCAGGGCTGGTCCTGGGCCGGGAGGGGCAAGTAGAGAAGGCCTGGCAGTGAGCAGCATGGCGGGCTCCCCGGGGACAGACCCTGGCCCGCGGGGCCGCGGGGGACGCCCGGCGTGGGCTGAGCATGTGGCCAGGTGCCGGGCGCGGAGAACTCGGTGCGGTGAAAGCACATGCAATACCCGTTACGGCTCACCCCGCCAGAGCTCCCGTCAAGTGCCAGGTCCTGTTCATACGGAGATGACAAGCGCGCTTGCTAGCCCGCCCGCCTCACCTATGAAAACGCCCGCGCGGGGTTCTGCGTTCCTCAGAGGCTCCCGGGATTTGTGCGGATTCCCATGCTGCCAACAGGCCTCTGCTCCGCTGGCTTTGTTTCACGGGCATTTCGCTACCAGGCTGAGAGCAGCTGGGGGCCAGGCTCTCTCCCCAGCCCCTCCTGCCTCGCCCGGCTCGGCCCAGGGGAAGCTGCTGCCACAAAATGGTCGTTTAACTGACTTGAGTTTCCTCCCACAGCTAGGCCCAAACTGTCCCCTGCCGCAGCAGAAGCCGCTTCAGCGCCGCCGCGCCAAACGCAAGCGTTGTGAGCTGCTTCCTGAGAGACAGTGGACCAAGTCCTTTCAAAACACCTTTAATAATATGTTCCATTTAAACCAGCGTGGCCAAATACGATCACCTGTAACACATAATCAAGCTCTCGATGAGATGGTTTACATTTTTGTACTAAATATTCAAAAGCTGACGTGTATTTTGTACCTACAGCTCATCTCAATTCGGATGCTAAATTTCCATGGAAATCCTTCTTTTTTTAAGCTTTTCATTTTGAAATAACTTCAAACTTACATGAAAATTGCAAAACGAATGCGAACAACCCATAGACCTCCAACATACCCCTCCTAGGCACTCAAATGGGCCGGCGATTAGCATTGCACATTTCTTATCCGCTCTCCGCTTTCTAACCTTTGCATGCATCGCTCCCCTCTCACACCTAACACGTCCAGGTACATTCAGAGAAGAAGGGCAGTCACGCCACCACCTCGAGTACAGCTATCAAGTGCGGGAAGTTTAACTGACACAAAGCAGTCCACGTTCCAATTTCTTCAGTTGCCCCAGTAATGCCCTTTGGGGCCGTCCCTCCTCCGTCATTGGGTCCAGTCCTGGGTCGTGCATGGGGCTGAGCTGTCGCTGGTCCGTGGTCTCCCTCTGCCTTTCCCAAAGCACAGCACACGATTTCCCACCGTGACCTCCCCGCAGCGTGCGAGCCATGCCGTTCCCCACGCGGACATCTCCACGGGGCCTCCTGCAGGAAGGCCGTGACCCCACCCAGCAGACAGGGTGGGGGCGAGCGTGGCCACGAGCAGCAACCCTTCGCCGGGCACCGGCTCGTCACTGCGCACTGCTCTCGCACTTTGTACGCGTTTTTCAGTTCATGATCACAACGATTCTATGAGTTGGCTGCTATTATTATCTCCATTTTATGAATGAGGAAACCGAGGCACAGAGAGGCTAAGGGACCTGCCCAAGGCCACACAGCTAGCGAGGGGCTGAGCTGGGGTTCCAGCTCACCGCTCAAGCAGTCTGACCGCAGACCTGCACTCGTGGCAGGGCCTGGCACGCGGCAGGCACCAAAAGACACAGGGCAGCTCCCAGGTCCTCATTTGCGTCCACTGGCCCCGAGGATGCAGGCCTCGATGGAGAGATGGAGTCTCTGATGGAGAGCGTCCTGCGAGGGGCTCAGACCACCTGCGCGGGAAGGAGGGCTGACACCGCCTTACTCCGAGCCGGGCCACTGCGCAGGCCCATGCCGTCCCTGCAGAGCCAGCACCCACCCAGCGCTCGCTGCCCCTGAGTAAGAATCTCAGAGCCCTGGGCCTCCGGAGACAAATCCCGGGGTCTGCGCAGTTGCCGCATGCTCCCTAGTTAAGTTACAAGTGAATCCAGTCCCCTGCGTGCTCCTTTCTCCAGGAAGCACTCGAAAAATGCACGGAGGCAAAGAAGTCCAAGGTTTGGGCATGTGCTGCCCTCGGCTGTGCTCAGGAGTTCTTTAGCTGATTACACGGCTCTCGTTTCAACGACACCAGCTTTGTGTGCTGGCCTCCGGGAAGACTCCTCTCCGTCCTCTCCGTCGCTGCCCGCCGCTGCCGCGCAGGGTCGCCCTGCCAGGAAAACAGCATCTGGAGACAAGTGTTTCCACCAGCCTTTAAAACGCTGCAGGGGAAACAGTTTCTTGGGGTGTCTTTCTTTTCTTCTTTTTCCTTCTACGTTTTTCGTACAGGGCCCCTCTGTTCCTAGAAATCGCTGGAAAGAAACTCGGTCCAAAGCCGTTAGAAGATCGGCCTGCCTCCCCTCTGCACCCCGGAGCCACCCAGCGTCGGCTCAGCGGGCAGAACCCGGGTCTCTGGGAGGCCTGGGTGCTTCCAGCGTGAGGCCACGGAGCCCACCAGGCCCCGTCTTCCACGCCCAGGAGCTGAGGCCGTGGGCTGGGCTGAGCGCCCCTCCCCTGGCCCCCTCCTCTCAGGCGCTGAGCCTCAGCAGAAGCGTGAGCAGGTCATCCTGCCACACAAAGCCTGCTCGCTGTTCCCCTCCTTTCTTTCATTACCCTGTCTCTTTCACCCTGAAGACTCCTCCACTAACATGATGAGGGGTCCTGAGATGAAAACAAAGCTGTCGTCCTCTGGACTGGGAGCAAACAGGAAGGGACGGTTTGATTCAAGGAGCTGGACCTGGATGAGCCCAAATAGGGGTGGGCACGGGAGTGACAGTGCCCAAGCGCCGGCCCTCCCGTGTACCTCCTTGCACGCCAGCCGCCGTGCTTCCCTTGCTTCCCCTCACTGAGTCCTCACGAGAACCCTGTGGAGGCTGCTTCTGAGCAACCGAGGAAACGGAAGCTCAGGGAGGTCACGTGTGGGTACATGGTAGAACTGGAATTCAAAGCCAAGCTGAGCTGCCTCGACGACAGGCCTCTCTGCTGAGCTCACCGTGCCCTGGAGAAGGTTCTACGTGCCAGCCAACAGCAGAGTGGGGTCAACATGCAAATAGGGCACAGGCCATCGGCAGCAGGGTAGTTCAGAGGAGAAGGGATCCCCGGGGTGCGTGTTAGGAAAGGTGCTAGAATTTATTTGTTTTGTCTCTTTCTATCCAAATCCTCTGCAGCCCTCAGGCCCGTGGTGCCTCCTCCAGGAAGCTTTCTGCACTGCTCCGATCCTCTGGGACCTCTCCCTCCCCTGATGACCTGTACCAGGTGGAGTCAGGGCTCACCTGAGGCCAGCCAGGAGCGTGCCCAGAGGTCGCACCTGCCCAGCTAGATCTCCAGCTCCCTGTCAGGAGGTGGGGCCTTGGGGTCCACCTTTCCCTCCTTTGGCACACAGAGGCCAGCGCCAGGTAATGTGGTGCAGAGCGAGAAGAGCAATGGGCCTGCGGTGGAACTCTGGTGAACAAGAGTGGCAAACCGGAGCCACGTCAGTGCCAGAGGAGAAGCGGGAGACCAGTGTCTCGGAAGCCAAAGAAATCATTTCAAGGTGGCGCCGTGGCCAGTAGGGTTAAACGCCAGGGCAAGGTCAGGGAGGAGTTTTGCACGTGATGGCGTCAGGTACCAGTGAGGACGGGGAGGCGGGAGCCAGGCGCCTGCAGGCACAGGGGGAGGTGGAGCCATGGGTTAGATCTTATTTTTACGAAGCTGGTACGAGCTGACAGGAAACTTCTGGATGGAAGTTAGAGGAGATGGCCTCTGAACACACCTGGGCAGCCTGGTTTTCTCTGGGAAGTGGGGACACCGCCTCGCTCACATAACTGGTCTAACTCTATTACGTCTAACTGCCTAAGGACAGCCTGCGCTTGATGAAAGTTGGCCGTGACCATCTTTCTCGGGAGAGGAGGGACGCCAGCGTAACTTCAGGTTGGTGGGACACTCGGGAGAGAGAAGTGCAAGGTCCAGCCAGAGGGGACCGAGGAGGGGTGCAGCTGGGGACGCAGAGGGGGAGGACGGCCCCGGACCTGCAGCCCTGCAGGAAAGGAGGCGAGACTGGCCCAAGTTGTACCTGAAGTGTGTAGTGAGGGAAGGAGGGACATTTCCTTTGAAACACTCTTCTGAGAGGAGGCAGGAGGGGCAGAGGAGGCCTGAGGAAGCAGTCCAGGTGGGAAATCAGTTGAGGATGGGAGAGGAGGCTGCGAAAGAACTGGGCAGAGGGTGGGCGGCACAGCCGAGGGACCAGCCGAGGCCAGAGGACCCCCGTCACGGCCCCACCCACAGCACAGCGCCAAATTCACCCAAAGCTGCAGGGCTGGATTTCCTTTTAAAGTTGTAGAGGCTTTTATTCTCCCCTTTCTTCCCTGGAAACCCACAGGATACAGCAGTGAATGAAAAAGGGAAAAATAAAAATATACAACTTTATCTTCACTACTGAAGCAGCCATAACCTAACTAGCCAAATACCAAAACAAGGTAAGACGCTGACATCCCCCCACGATTCCTCAGACCTGGGGCAGGAAACACATTTACACAGCAGCGGTGGGGGTCTTGAGAGCCTTGTTGGGTTTTTTGATTCCAGCAACTCGTGGTCTGGGGAAGCGGGCAGGGCTCTAGAGCAGGGGACCTGCCCTCCGGCCACTTCCGGAAGGTGGGTGTGAAGAAGACATTATGGAGGCACCAAGCCTATTGGCCGCCCCTTGGTTCCAGGTGAGGCAACTGCTGCAGGCAGGGCTGCAAAGTGGGAGAGAAGCAGCAGGGTTCCTGTGCCCACGCTGGGAGCTCGTTAGAAATGCAGAACCTGCCTCTGAACAAGATCTCCCGCTGATGTGAATGCACATTGATTTTTTTTTTTTTACTGTCATTGAAACTTAATGAAAAATGTCAACTTCATTCAGTGATCTAAATATAAAGGTGTACATAGATTTGTGAAAGTACATGTCACTTTGAATTAAAATGACAATAATAAAGAGATCTTAAAAATTAGTAGTTCATCACGGATGCCCTCGAGCTCGGAAGGGAAAATCCAGTTGGTGAACGGCACGTTCGGGCATTTCCCACAGCATGCCCAAGCCGGGGCTCCTTGGGCAGGGCTGCGTCACCCGTTTGCAGAAAGCTGTCCTGTGGGCCAGCCAGAGCCCTGGTCGTGTCCAACTTTGGGGAGACGTTTCTGACAGGAAGGGAACCTAAATCTTCCTTTTCTTCCCAAACCTGCCTGGAGGACGTGGCTCCCCAAAGCTACTGGGCATGTCGAATTGTTAAGTGACTTTCTGTAGGATTCCCAGGGGGTCCTCACTGGCCTGGAGAATGTGGATCTTTCTTGTTTCCAAAAAAAAAAAAAAAAATCTTTTTGGTACAGGATAGTTGTTTCAGAACTTAGACAGGCAGATAAATCCTTGTGATCCCAGCGACTTGAGGGGCAAGGTGTGGAACCAGTCATGCACTCTGAATTTTGAGAAAGACTGTCTTCCAGTGCTTTGAGGTGGGTCCAACGGACCTCTTCAACACCAAAGGCAAGGAGAGGCAATTCCTGACATCAAGAAAACACGAGACTTGGTGAAGGGCTGGAGGAGGCAGCTAATCAAATGCAAAATTGCACACTGCTCTACTCCTCCCCCTTGTGCTTCTCCACACTCTCATTTAACAAGTGTCTGGCCATATTTAGAATAAGTGAAAGAATGAACCCAACATGCAACCTATGCATAGACACTGAAAAGAGAAAGGAGGAGAGGGATGTCTGCTGGAGAATATCTATTATTCAAGGAAACAGAAGACAAGTTCAAATATTCTTCAAGTTTCAAAAGCTTATAAACAACATGAACTCTATATTTGTGAAAGAGCTCAAAGATGAAACTCAGGAATTCAAAGATAAGGTTAAGGTGCAGTTCTGGAAAGAAAGGCAAGAAAAGATCAAACCAATACTAAAGAGATAAAAGACATTAGAAGTAACCACAGCAAAAGGAATGAAATGAAAGAGATGAGTAAGGCAGGGCATTCCTTCCAGGAGTCCTGAGCGAGAAGAAAACTGGAGCATTTGTGAATGGCCTTGGCTTCGTGGACTCCACGGAGGATGGGTCCAAGGTCCTGTGTGCAAAGATCCAACACCTTGCTGGAAGCTCAAGTCCCTCAGGCGATTTGGGGTCTCACAAGTGTGGCCACATAAGGCCACCATAAATAAAGAGAACAGCTAAATTTTTTGAGCACTTCTTATGCACCAGACACTTTTCTTATTTTATCTCATTTTATCCTCAAAACATGTTGCTTTTTAAATATTAATGACTTTAAAAATGCCAGAAATCAGTGAATGTTATTACCGAAGAAATGGTAATGCATAGAAAGCAAAAGGAAGGGAATTTAAACAATCAAATCCCATCACCAGTGTTACCTTTGAAAATCTTTTGTCTATTTCTAGAATTTTGTGCAAATATATGTGACTTTCCCCCAAGTGGGATTATATTACAAATCCTGTTTTTAACCTTTTGCTTTCAAGTAACAATATATTTTAGCCACTTGTTTCTGTCCTTAAATATTTTCCCTCATTTTAGTGCTGCAGAGTATTTCACTACATGGAAGTGCCTTGATTTACTGGGCTTGCTGTGTCCAGGGGCCACAGCTTGCTACGTGCTTAGTAAACATTTGTTGAATGACTTACTTGAAGGAATGTTGAACAGTCAGGTTGTGTTTCTAAATATTTGCTGTTACAGACAGGACTGCAGTCAACATCCTTTTAGCTGAATCATTAACGCGGCCATAATTATTTCCTTCAGAGCAGTCCTCAGGAGTGGACATGCTTGGTTACAGCCTGGCCGTCTGTAAAACTTTGGAATGGTCCCCAAAAAGCTTATGCCCATTTTTGCCACCACATGCAACATAAGACTATGCACACCTTCTTTCATTCGGCCAATGCCTGGCATTTTCAAAAAAATCTTTGCTGATTTGGTAGGTGAAATACGGAATCTCATTTTGGTATAATTTATAATTCTTTGACTCTTAATGGGGTTCAGCATTTTTTTACATGCGTGTTGATGTTTCTATCCCCCCTTCTACCAATTTCTTTTTATGTCAGTTGCCTATTTAAAATGCTTATCTTTTTATTATTGGCTCACAAATCCTCCTTACATTAACGGCATTAATCCACTGTTTACATATAAAGTTGCAATTTTTTTCTAACTTGACAATTTTTACAATTTCTTCATAATTTTAATCTTCCATTTACGTCTCCACCTCCAAGCGGATAGACCTACTCTGTCGTGGAAATACCGTGCCCACGGTGCAGGTGAAGAAAAGGAGGCTCCTAGAGGCTAACCCCAGGAGTCTCGCAAGACGGCTCGCAAGCCATGTTTGATGGCCGACGTCAAGGCCCCATCGTCCCTGCTGCCGCCTGTGTCTAAGGAGCAGCTGGTGCCCGAGTCTGTGGCGGCCCCAGGCCGCCCTGCCCGCGGCAGCTTCCCAAGGAGAGGGGCTCGGAGCCCACCCTGGAAGCCGCCGCCAACCCCCTCGACTCCCCCGGGCCCCCCTGCGTGCTCACGGCTCAGGACGCTGGCCTCACCCTGCAAGTATCCTTGGTGGAATGTGGTCCGTCCCTGACGGGAGTCCTGGAGCCTGGAAGGGGAGCTTGGCCTTGACCGGCAGGGCTGGGTGCCCCCACCCAGGGCTCCGAGGCTTGGGCAGCTGACCCTCCATGCCAAGCTCCAGGCTTTGGAGAGGAGGGGTCCTCAGAGGTGGGGAATGACTTCATCACCACTCCTGTGTTCCAGAAAGGACCTTGCTTGGCTTGGCCACCTGGGAAGGAAATTGTGTAGAGGAAGGTGGGGGAGTGGCAAAGGCACCACAAATAGTCCCCACCTGACCCCAGGATCTGGAAATGGGAGAAGCTGGCAATGTGCAGCCTCAGAGAGCAATTTCTTTCCTTTTCTTCTTTTATAAATTCCTCTTTTAAAAAAATCCATGATACTTACCTGGCAGGGGACATACTATGACCACGAAGGTGGTTTTCCCAGGGCGAGGCGTATCCATTGTACTCCGGGTGTGCTGACCCCTGCGATTTCCCCAAATGTGGGAAACTCGACTGCATAATTTGTGGTAGTGGGGGACTGCGTTCACGCTCTCCCCTAGGTTAAAAAAAAACAAACCCATGAATTGCTGCCACACCTTCAATAAGCACTAAAAGAATAATATCAGTCTTTATGTTATTGTGATTTATTTTCACTAAAAGGAGGTACCATAGAATAACTGAACAATAGCCTACCTGAATCCAAGTTTCCTGAAACAGAAACTATGACTTGTTTTATTTTCTCTTGCTTTTTCCCTTAAGTAAATCACTATGATTCCCTTAACTAGGATTAAGAGAATAAAGTCAGCTTTCTGACTAATGAGCTAATTCTCAGTATTTACTCAACCCCAGGACTTTTGATTCACCACGTAATTCCAGAGTTAATGACCAGCATGTGTGAAGACTTTCTCCTAGCCATAAACCGTGTAGACGCCCCCTCACGGCCTCAGTCAGGGGACCTAAGCAGAAGTGCAGGCATTTCGATTAGACCTGCGGCGATGAAATAAACCTTCCTGTGTGGAGATGGGGAGAATCCAGGGCACTAGCTTTCCTTGCCGACCAGACCATCTCGGTGCTCTCACACCTGCATGCTGTCAGCCTGGGCCACCTGGCTGGTCAGGCCTCCGCCCCCCACCGCCCCACCCCAGCCTCAGTCGCTGAGCCCACAGACCACGTTTCAGCGTCCCAGGAGTGTGGGAAAGCTGGGCTGGGCCGGGCTGGCATCCAGGCTGCCATTTAGTAGGTGTGGCAGCAGGAATTTGTTTTTAGATTCCCCTCTTTTTTAATTACATGGGTAATGTAACTTAATATAGAATCAAACAGAAGACATATGAATAGAGTAAATTCAATAAAATGGGAACGCCCACTTCCCTCCTGCCCGCTCCACTGAGCAACCGTCGACAGCCTGGCGTGAGAGTGGAGCTCGGAGGCAGCGAAGGTCCCTGGCTGGGGCAGGGGCCCTGGCTCCTCTGTGGGGAAGACCCCCGAGCCTGCCGGCGGCACGTTCAGTGTTTGCCACTGGGGCAGGAACTGGCTTCCAGTGGCATCTTCCGTGGTCCCTCCTATTCCTGGGATAAGTTGGAACCTGAGGAATGTGACATGAGTATACTATTTAAAACAGCAGGGAAGGCGAACGTCAAGACAGCTTACTGAAGCGCTGAGCTCTTTTTCTCTCCACTTGCTCCATCTTGCTTTGGCCTGGTTTCCTCCAGTCAGCTCCCACTCATCAGGGATGTATACGTTATTTTGTTTTTAATCCAGCATTTGTGGAAAGTGACAGAGGCGCCAAGCCTCTTGGTAACGGGGGGAAAAGCTGTAGGAGCATTCTGCTGTGATGGCACAAAGGGAGGGAAACCAAAGCTCGGCGGCGGTCCCTGGAGGGCCGCGCGCTGCCCTTTCCCCTGCTCCAGGCAGAGAGACCCTACTTCTTGACATCCAAGCCGTCTCCACTGGTAATTGCACTAACTTTCCCGCTAGGAGCTTCTCAACGAGGCGCCCCCAAGCCTGGATCTGACTTTCCACCAGTATCTGGGCAACGCTGGCAGGCCCGCCTCGGAGACGGGGGCCTGTGCCAAGTATACGTTTGGTTCCGATCTCGCACATGGCGCGCACAGCACGCTCCCGCCGGAGCCCGTGACGTCGGGCTGGGCGCTCGCGCTTGTCCCAGCCGCCTGCTTGGGAGCAGGGCTGTTTTTCGCCAAGATGTCTCAATCGGCGGGGCCTCCACAGCCTTTTTTTTTTTAAACACTGTCCTCTCACTGCCTGTGTTCAGATGATGAGACATGTGAGCGATCCTTTCATCCCTTCCAGGGAATTTGTGGGGAGCTGAACCAGGATGACAGGATTTGGAACCTGAGCGGAGTTTCTTTTTGTCTACAGTGGCCTATCACCAGTCAAATCCAGTGTGTAGGTTAATAAGGCTTAAACTTTAAAGGAAAGTTGAACATCTGATTGACAAGCTAGTGAATAAAAGTCCAGGGGAAAGTTCTGGGCTTGGAAAGCTACCCATTCCCCGAGACGCAGCTGAATTTTAAAGAGCGCCTTATCGCTAGGCAGGGGCTAACGTCTCGGAGAGGAGAGCTTGCGTATTGAAATCCCAACTGGCTCTGCTAAATCAGTTTCCTTTTGCTCTGAAGATTGGCAAAGGAATCTCCTCATTTAATTGCCATTTATTGTTCTCGAATCAAAGAGTGGCTAGACCCCATCCTCACGTCAGAATCAGCCTTGTGACGGCGCCAGCGTGTGTGAGTTCCGTGAGGGTTTTGTTTCCCAGAGGACCGGTGATGGAGCAAATGAGTATTACTTTGAGAACTGGTGAAAGCTGGTGTAAGATTATTTGGGGGTTATTTTTCTCAAAAATTCTAAAGTAATGTTTTTCTTGCAGCCTGGCAGGTGGCAACATTTGAGATCTGCTTCATAGCCCCGTGAACGCCAGAAGCTCTCCTTGGCGTCCTGTGGTCACGTGCCCCAAACCCCGACCCCGGGCCTCCCAGAACGGCGATGCCCGCGGCATCAGACAGGGCCCACAGCAACGTCACAGAGGATGGCTGGCCTCTTTTATTAAGAATCAGTTTCAAAAGCTTTTTACATAGGAAGGGCAAATCCCACCGCCCTGACACAGTGACTTTGTTTTTCTATTTTTCTACAGCAGTGTTGGTTTCTGCTCACATACACACATGCTTTTACAAAAGTGCAACCACGGTAAAGAGAGCGTTCTGTATCTTGATTTTCACCTTCTTAATTTTATAATAGAAATGTTTGAGTGCCATAATGACCATTTTTGATGGCTGCACAATATTCAGATATGTGGATGCCCATCTTCCACTTGGGGAATATTTAAAATTTTTACCATTTTTATAATTGTAACCAAAATTGGAAAGCATTTTCTCTAAATTTTGTCTTTCAGATACATTTTCAGAGGGGAAAAAGTGGCATAAAAGGCATAGATACTTTGCTACATGCTATTATATAATTTTCCAAATGGGCAGTGTCAATTTATTATGTTGTCACATACAAGTGTACTAGTTCCACCTAACTTTGCCAGCTTTAAGGGTTTTTAAAAATTTTGGTATTTGTGTGTAATAAAATGATACTTCACGGGTAAATTAAATTTGCTTTTTTTTTATTATTAACAAAAAATCCTATATTTTCCCTTGTATTTATTAATTATCTTATTTCCTCTTAGGTGAAATATCTGTCTATGGAATTTTTTTTAAAGAAATCAATTTCAGACTTCCTAGAAGTTTAAAGTATGTTTTACACACGACAATTGGACTAGCCACTTTCTATCAAAGCTTTCGCTGCTTTTTTTTTCTTTCCCTTTAACGCCTTTACAGAACAAAGCAAATGTAAACCAACTTCTGGGTCTGTGAAAGATATTGATTCAGGAACCCTGCTTCCCAGGGCTCAGGAGAGCAATTTTCCAGGTAAGCACTTCAGGGCGTGTAGTCTTAATAGGTAGAGACGGCCCTGCTGACCACGGTGACCACGTACGCTCACGAGGAAGCGTGGCCGGGCCACGTGGCGTTTCGCAGGCACACTTAGGGATGATTCAGACTTCAGTAAACGAGGCGGCCATGATCTCAAACCTTGAAGACCTGGGCGTCTTCTGGAGACAGCGTGTTCGGTAGGACTAGCCTCCTAAGTCCGCTTCAGAGCAGCCCCCAGGAAAAGGGCTCGCGAGAGCCGTGCCCCCACATTGGTGGAAGAGGGCAGTGGGATGAGCCAGCCACTCTTCCAGAATCCCAGCGTCCCGATCTGGTGATCCGCTGCCGCTGTCCTGGAGAAGCCAGGCGAGGAGAGGGGAGTGGGTTTGCCCAGGAGGACGTGGGCGTGGAGCGGCAGCGTTAGCCCGGGAAACAGGTCTCCCGGCCCTTTCCACGCTCCCAGACGCCCTCCGGGTGTTCTCACGGCTGCTCCCCGACCCTCTGAGCCCGAAGGCAGCGGTGTAGACGGGCCGCTGAGGCAGCGCCTCGCAGCAGCAGGCGGGAGCTGCCACGTCCTTGCCACAGGCAGGCCGGGGCTCTGGGCCACGTGGTCCCGTCAGAGTCGTTGCTGCCGGAGGCCCTGGCTTGCACCTTGCATTCCAAGGCCATGCGCGGTCCTGTTCCACCTGCTTTACAGAAACGAAGATGAGACTGGGGAAACCGGGAGGCATTTGAAAAGTCTGGCTGGACCTCCGAGCCTGCGTGCGCCTGCTGGCAAGCACCGGGCTGTCGGGGAGCATGTGGGTGTCGGAACTTTCTTGCCGTCACCTGTGCACTTTAAGGAGAGATGCAGGCACAGACTAAGGGGTACCTGCCTTGAAAAACAGTGTTTTTCTAATGAATGAGTTGCTGATGAATTAATTCAGCCACTGAGGCCATCATCTAATCAAGGCTTGCTGAGCAACGACCAAGGCTGCCGACATCAGCACTCACCGCTCGCGATTGCGTGAATTATTGCACAAGTCCTCTGAGGTGCATCTCACACCCCGTCCACGGAGGTGGAAACAAGCACCATGGAGGGTGTTCAAAGAGTTTGGAACTAGCTAATGACCCAAGTGCTACTTGTCTGCACTTTGACGTTCATTAATTCATGAAATGTCATGGACATTTAACATCAACCGTGTGCCACACACTGCTAAGCCCAGGAGAGGAAGAGATAAAAAAAGAGACAGTCCTTGTCCCAAAGAAGCTCACAGGCCAGTTCATGTGGAAAATCCCATGGTGTGTGGAGAGACATATGACAGGGAATGCAGGACGGCATGTGGAAAGTGTCAAGAAGTGGCTTCTGACAAAGCGTGGGCAGTCAAGGAGGCTTCCTGGAGGAGGCGACTCAGGAGATGAGTCTTTAAGGATGAATAGAAAATAGCCTGGTTGGGAAGGAGTGTGGCTATTGAATAATTTAAAAAAAACCTGAAAGCACAAAAAACACCAAAAATCCTGCAGACTTATTCCTGGGATTAAAAGTCAAAGGGAAATCGTCTTACCTGTTTAGCAGAGAGCTGAGAGTGTATCTTAAGATTTCAGGAAACAGCTCGGGTTATCATTTGCTTTAAAGAGTTTTAACCGAAGACGGTATGTGAGAAGTAAACGCTAACAGAAGCCAACACGCCTCCAGGGAGCAAAACACAAGCAGTTAAGGAAACAGATGTCCAGGGGTTAGAGAAGTCAGGGAATTCGTGGCTATTGGGTCAAATGGGACTGAAATAGTTTCAGACAAACTGAACGATTGCACTGAGCAGAGAGGGTCGGAGATCACAAGCTTATCCCTTCCAAGAAGCGGCACAAGCATGTGGTTTGATGCGAGGGCTCATGAATCCAGCGTGCGGGGGGATAATGCAGCCCTGTGACATTTACCTACTATCTTTAGGCAACCTGATGTAGCATGTAAATGGGTGTTCAGATCACGAAAGCTAAAATACTATCTGTTTTAAAAGTTTTGATAGAAGTAACCCTAAAAATCAACAACACATCCTCTCCAAGCTCCATCGCTTCTTAGCTCTGTTCCAGTGGGTGAGTTTTTCTGCCACAGTTTCACTCTCGGTAAAATAGACAATCATCTTGATCTCAAAGCATTGTTTAGATTATGAAATCAATCAATGTAGGTAGAACAAAGCCTGGCTTATAGAAAGCACTTAACACGTTAGGTATTTTAATCATTATCATCAAGATTATACACAACAAGCACAAATATTGAACCGAATTAACCCATTTCTAAAGGATTTCGCTTTTGGGGGGAGAGAGTCTGTGGCCCCGCAGGGTCCAGTCTGTGTGTCGCATGTGACACACTCGGAAGCCCCTCCTGGCTCGGCCATGCCAGGGGCTGGCTCTGCCAGGGGGTCCTGAGAAGCAGCTGGCGTGTCACTGGGCTGCAGACAGGGCTGCCCTGCGGTTGCCGGCCTCTCGCCCTGGCTCTGACCAGCTTCTCCTCCCTCCTTTTGGGATAGGGGCTGCCAGTCCTTGGGGCTCCGGCACTCACCTTTACTTCCCAAGCCCTTTGACCTCTGCTCTTTTTAAAACGTTTATTTCAACTTCAAAAAATAAAATAACAGACAAAGGGCAGCTTAACAAATTATGGAAGCATTCCTTCAAAAAGTCCTTTCCAGGCACATTTATCTTATTTAATCCTAAAAACAAACCCAGTTGCCCGGTGAGCTCACCGGTACAGCCTTTTCTCTAAACAGCATGCGGCTTTTAGCCTCGGGTCTGGGATTTACTGGAGACCAGGATGCTACGCCATCCATCCCACAGATGCTTGTGAAACGGAGTGTGTTAGGAATATGTGGTTGTTCGGCAGTACCTTTGGGTCTGCGTGCTGGAAAGGGGAAGCTCAGGCGTGAAGTGGGTCTGCTGCTCCGTGGACAGGTGAAGAACTGAGGACGAGCGTCTGGGAGGAGGTTCCGACCCTCCTACAGAGCCAGTGGAGAGTCTGGGATCATCAGAGTTCTTAAACCATCAGAACATCTCCACGTTTGTTGTCTCTGCTGGCTCTTGGCTGTCCAGGGGGTTTACTAGAAGTTATGATGACAGTTGTTGAGCACCTACTGTGCGTGAGACCTTGGCTAGGTGTCCTGCCTACTTTCCACCCAATCGTTACAGCAGCTCTGTGACGGAGGCGCTGCCAACCCTCAGCCCTCCTGTGCTGCACACGAGGGAAGTGACTCTTAGAGCAATGGAGCTACTGATGCACAAAGAGACTTAATTCAAGGGACAGGCTGGCACGACCGTGGGGGCTGGCACTCTGACCCCTGCAGGGCAGGCCAGCAGGCTGGACACTGTTGAGCAGGATGGCCGCTGCCGTCTAGAGGCAGAGCGTCTTCTTCAGAGAAACCTCAGCACTTGGTTTTGAGACCTTCATCTGGTTGGAGGCCCTCCCACATTATCGAGAATAATCTCCTTTACTTAACATTGGTTGCAGGCGTTAACCACATCCACAAAATACTGTCACAACGACACATCAAATAACTGGGCACTGCAGCCTGGCCACGGTGGTGCATGAAGCTGATGAAGTTGACTATCACCCCCAGGAGGGCCGGAGTGAGGACCCAGGCCCCCAGCATGCCAGTGGTCTCCTGCTGCACCAGGCTCCTGCAACGTCCCTGCACAGAGCAGTCCAGGGGCTTGTTTAGGGCACAGTGAGCCTCGTGGAGGTGGTGAGA
>JAQZBX010057853.1:0-17866 GCA_029593785.1 Cabassous unicinctus
TAAGTGTATTTTTAATTAGCCATTTAAAGAAAATCATGAATTAAAGCATACAGATATACCTGAGAAGTGAGGAAATAATTTTATCTTTTGTAATATGAATTATTTATTTTGCACAATTGAAGGGACTTTACAAAATCTGTGATCTTGCTTCATTCTTTCTGAATAAATTTCAAGGAGTTACTTTGCTGGGAAATTCACATTTACCCATAATCATTGGAAAAATTGTGATTCTAGAATCTTTATAAACATGGTTATTATTTAGGATGAACACATATGTGTCATATCTTTCAGGATGCCTGGGGAAATGGTGATTTTATCATCTCAAGGAGCCAGTTTTCTTTCAAGTCTTGATTGATGAGGAATTTTTCCCTATATTCTTGAGATTAGTTAAATTTATAATAGTGCTTATTAGCAAAATTCTTTGTTGTTAAACTTAACAACAGAGAAGTATTCCAAACATTTCATAGTTACTCATGATCAATATTTTCAATTTTATGTCACATCATAAATATAATTTATTAGCATTATAATATATCCATAAAATCATGCAGTCCCAATAAAACTATATTTTAGTGGTTTAGAATAGCGGTATGGCATCAAAAAGTAAAACAAACAAAAATTGACCAGTAGTTACTAAAGTAAGGAAAACTAGGATTCATTTTAGAATGAATTATTAAAAGAAAGCAACTAAAAGGGTTTGTGGCATATAGTGAGATATGTACCAAAAGTGCTTGGAGAGATTGTGTCACACAGTGTATGACAATAATGTTAGGACCCCCTCAGAGTGTGAGTTACTACCCTCACAAGCAGGTTGTAAGAAAGTAGAACATTTGGCATTATTCTGAAAATGCTTATTTATTGCTGTCAGTCAGGAGAGTATCAGAATATGGGAGCGGCTAGAAGAAGCACTAAGGAAAGTCTTAGAAATCAAGGTTCAAAAATAAAAGTCTCCACATACCTTATCCCCACAGACAAGAAAGTCATGGTGCGTAGAGAAAAGAAGTCAAAACTATGAAAGCAGAAATCACCCTTGATTTAGTATAGAACAGTTTTGGCTTAACCAAAGTCAGGTTGAGCATTGATCTTACAGCCTGCGACATTACTGAACTCCTTTATGAGTTCTGGAAGCTTTGTTGTAGATTTCTCAGGGCTTTATATGTATAAAATTATGTCATCTGAAAATAATGAAATTTTTACTTCTTCTTTTGCAATTTGGATGCCTTTTATATCTTTTTCTTTCCTCAGTACTCGAGGAAGTACTTCTGAGACAATGTTAAATAGGAGTGGTGATAGTGGGCATCCTTGTCTTGTTCCAGATCTCAGAGGGAAGGCTTTTAGGATTTCACCTTTGAAGATGATGTCAGCTTTGGGTTTTTCGTATATACCCTTTATCATGTTCAGAAACTTTCCTTCTATTCCTATTTTTTTGCAGTGATTTTATCAGGAAAGGATGCTGTATTTTATCCACTGCTTTTTCTGCATCTATAGAGATGGTCATGTGATTTTTTTCTTTCAGTCTGTTTATGTAGTGTATTCATTGATTGATTTTCTTATATTCAACCATCCTTGCATATCTGGGATGAAACCCACTTGGTCATGGTGTATAATTCTTTTGATATGTAGCTGAAGGTGATTAGCAAGTATTTTGTTGAGGATTTTTGCATCTAGGTTCATTAGAGAAGTTGGTCTGTAATTTTCCTTTCTTGTGATATCTTTGTTTGGCTTTGGTATTAGGGTAATGTTGGCATCAGAATGAGTTAGGCAATATTCATTATCCTTCTATTTTCTGGAATAGCTTAAGCAGGATTGGTGTTAGCTCTTTCTCGAATGTTTGGCAGAATTCAGCTGTGAAGCCATCTTGTCCTGGGCTTTTCTTAGTTGGGAGGTTTTTGATGACTGAGTCTCTCTCTTTACTTGTAAGTGGACTGTTCATCAATTTCTTCTTTCGTCAATGTTAGCTGTTTTTGAGTTTCTAGAAATTTTTCCATTTCCTCTAAATTATCATTCTTGTTGGCATATAATTTTTCAAAGCATCCTCTTATGATACTCTTTATTTTTGTGGGATCAGTAGTGATATCCCCTTGCTCATTCCTTATGTTGTATATTTGCATCTGTTATCTCTTTTTCTTTGTTAGTCTGGCTATGGGTTTGTCAATTTTATTGATCTTCTCGAAGAATCAGCCTTTGGTTTTGTTTATTTTTTCTACTGCTTTCTTATTCTCTATTTCATTTAGTTCTGCTCTAATCTTTATTATTTCCTTCTTTCTGCTTCCTTTAGGTTTAGTTTGTTGTTGTTTTTTCAGTTCCTCCAAGTGTGCAGTTAGGTCTTCAATTTTAGATCTTTTTTCTTTTTTAATATATGTATTTATGGCTATGAACTTCCCTCTCAGGACAGCTTTCGCTGCATCCCATTGGTTTTGATATGTTGTGTTGTCATTTTCATTAGTTTCAAGGTAGTTACTGATTTCTTTTGAGATTTCCTCCTTGACCCATTGTTTGTCTAAGAGTGTGTTGTTTAACTTCCATATCTTTGTGCCCAATCTGGTTCTCTGGCCCTTAGTGATTTCCAATTTCATTCCATTCTGGTCAGAGAAATTGCTTTGTATAATCTCAATCTTTCTGAATTCATTGAGAGTTGTTCTGTGGCCTAGCATCTGTTCTATCTTGGAGTATGATCCATGTGCACTCGAGAAGAATGTAAATCCTGCTGTATTTGGGTGTAGTGTTCTGTATATGTCTATTAGTTCCAGGTCCTCTCATGTATTATTCAGAGTCTTTGTTCCCTTATTGATTCTCTGTCTAGATGTTCTGTCTAATAGTGATAATGCTGTATTAAAGTCCCCCACTATAATTGTAGAGGCATTTATTTCTCCAATTAGTTTTTCCAGAGGTTGCCTCATGTATTTTGAGGCACCTCGATTAGGTGCATAAATGTTTATGAATGTTCTCTCTTCCTGAGAGATTACCCCTTTTACTAATACATAGTGTCCATCTTTGTCTCTTACAATAGTTTTGCATTTAAAGTCTATTTTGTCTGGTATTAGGATAGATACTCCTGCCCTGTTTTGGCTATTGTTTGCTTGCAAAATTGTTTTCCAGCCATTCACTTTCCGCCTCCTTGAATCCCTGGGTTGAAGGTGGGTTTCTTGTAGACAGCATATAGATGGATCATATTTCCTTATCTGCTCTGCCAATCTGTGTCTCTTGAGTGATGAATTTAATCCATTAATATTCGGTGTTATTACTTGCAATGAATTTCTTACATCAGCCATATTTTCTTTGGGTTAATGTATGTCATATATTATTTTTATTTCTCTTTTTGTGTCTTTAGTTGTTCTTACACTCTCCTCCAACTTTCTGTCCCCTGTTTTTTCCTTTCAACTTGTAGAACTTCTTTTAGTATTTCTTGAAGTGCAGGTTTCTTATTGGCATACTCTCTTAATTTCTGTTTATCTGTGAATATTTTGAACTCTCCATCATTTCTGAATGCCAGTTTTGCTGGATAGAGAATTTGTTGCTGGAAGTTTTTTACTTTTAGTACCTTGACTATGTCCTACCACTGTCTTCTTGCCTCCATGGTTCAGATGAGAAATCAGCACTTAATATTATTGTGCTTCCCTTGTATGTGATGGTTCTCTTTTCTCTTGTTGCCTTGAGTATTTTCTCTTTGTCTTGAGCATTAGACATTTTGACAAGTATATGTCTTGGAGTTGGCCTGTTGAGATTTATACTGTTTGGGGTGCGCTGTGCTTCCTGGACATGTACATCCATCTCTCTCAATAGGGTTGGGAGGTTTTCAGCCATTATTTCCTTCAACACCCCTTCTGTTCCCTTTCCCTTCTCACCTCCTTCTTGGATTCCTATAATGCGTATGTTTGTGCCTTTTTTGTTGTCGGTTAAATCCGTAAGTCCCTGCTGGATTTTTTTCTGTTCTACTCTCTGATTTCAGGTGTATTGTCTTCCATGTCACTAATTCTTTCTTCCGTGTTTTACAGTCTGCTGTTATGTGAATCCAGCGTCTCTTTGATTTGTTGGATTGTGCCATTGATCACCATCATATCCGTTATCTTTTATGTATGTTTACAATTTCTTCAGTATGTTCTCCCAGTGTGTTCTTCATATCCTTAATCTCTTCCTTCACTTCATTAAGTTGGTCCATGATATTCGTTTGGAAAGCATTGATTAGTTGTTTGATGTTCTGCATGTCTTCCTGGATTTTAGTTTGTTCATTGGGCTGGTCCATATCTTCCTGTTTCTCAGTGTGGTTCGTAATTTTTTGTTGCCCTCTAGTCATCATTTTATCTTGATGGGTTTATTCAGTTGATTAGCTTCTCTCTCTGCTCTAGAGTTTTATTTAGCTGGTGGTTTTGTGTGTGTGTTAAGTTTTCTCTTTGACACTTTGTTCTTCTTATTTTTTTTCCTTGCTTCTTATGTTCCCTGGAAGCCAAAAGATTAGGACCAGAGGAATCAATAGATGTGAGAAAGGAAGAAGGACAATAGTAATATTGATCGAAGTTAAAAGAATAAAAATTGACACCCTTGCAGTTGTGGGCTAATGAGAAAAGGTGGTATGTAAGAACCACAACAGAAAGCAGAAGGCAGAAAGATGAAGGAAGGAAAATAGAGAGCGTTGGGGGACAAAATCAATGTAGACAGAGAATGGGAACTCATGGAAGAAGAAGCACAGCAAAGAAGAGACAAGCTAGCAGCACCTAATTTAAAAAAAAGAAAAGAAAAAAAGGGTGGAGGAAAGAGGAAAGAAAATCAAGAGACAACAAATAAACAAAGAAAAACCAAACAACCACACGAACAAGGAGTCAAACAAAGCTAAGGAAGAACAGTGTTTCTTCTTGGGCCCTTGTGGAGCCTCTCAGCCTGCTTGTGTTCATCAATCAATTGCTTTGCAAGGTTCTATTTCCAGGTTTTGAGGCAGATTTTAGTGACTAAACTAAGTTAAAGAAGAGAAATTTCTTTTTTTTTTTTAAAGTGACTGTCTTTTTTTGAGAAATAAGGGACCCAAAAGAAGGCCTCTTCTAGACCGGCCCCTTCACTGAGGAGACCCTAAATAGGCTCGTGGAAGCTAATCAAGCACTTCCCACTTCCTGGCCTCCCCAGGGGAGCTGAAGCTCTGATGCTTGTCAGTGAAGAATTATAAAATTGGCTGACTCTGCCCCCTCCAGAGCCAAGCCTCAATATCACCGGGCTGTTAGGTAAATCAGGCTTCCTCAGCAGGTATGCCTCTACCCTCAGCGTGGTGCCACTTCAAGCCAGCTTATTTGCTCCCCAAAGCTGTGAGGGGGTCCAGGCAGCCAAATCCACAGAAAGGAAACCCCTCTACACCTTCTGTCAGAACCCTCCCACTCTCAGAGAATGCTCCCTGTAACCAGGTTGCCGGCGGGAGTTGGGGTGTATCCCTGGTCAGTTAGGTAAATCAGCTTTCCTCAGCAGATTTGCCACTCCCCTCAGCCTGGTGCCGCTTCAATACAGCTATTTTGTTCCCCAAAGCTGCAAGGGGTTCCAGGCAGCCAAATCCACAGAAAGGAAACCCCTCTCGACCCTCCGCCAGAACCCTCCCACTCTCGGAGAACGCTCCCTCTCACCATGTTGCTGCATGAGTGGCGGCTCTTCCCAGCATTTTTCCTTGAGGGTGGGGCTCAGTCGTCTGTGTTGACTACCACAGCCAGGGGAAAACTCACGATTCTTTCCTGAGCAATTCACCTCGCCATCCAGCTCCCTCCAGATCGATGTCCCCAAGGTTCTTGCTTCGTGTGCCCCCAGCACAGACCACTCAGGCAGGACCCTGTCCCCAATCAGCCATCCTCTGAGAGTGAGTTAGTGAGTGCCCTCCTAAACCGATGCCATCTTGCCCCTTGGCTGTGTTTCCATTTTATTCAAAGGTCTGATCATTGTACTGAAAAGTGAAAAAGGGAGATTTTAGAAGCTTGGCTATATTTCTGAGACTGACAGAGATTTTACTGTAATGCTCAAATATATGTAAATTTCCAAGAGATAATACAGTATACCTGTGCATGTCAAGAAAAGAGATTGTGAACGCTGCCAGGGAAGGGATGAAGATAACTGTGTTTGTATCTGTGGATACATAGCATCTAGTAAGTGCTCAGTAAAATTAAATGGTTGTTAAGCTGGAGCATGGTAACACTTCTGATAATGAGAGTGCTCTGGGAAATTCAATAAGCTCTTTTAGGTGATGGGAACCATCCCATTGATAGTCAGTCCAGGAGTTTATGGCAGATGCCTTGATGTCAGATAAGTCATAAGACAAATGAGTTCTAGGTGACTGCCTGCTCTGATACTTTGTTCCTCTTAGGAAGGTACTAGGAACTGCTCCGGGCTTTGGACAGTTTTGTTGACGATTAAAGGCAAGGAAAAGCCCTAAATCCCTGGGGACCAACAGGGAAGGAGGTTAACTTTTGTCTTGTAACATCATTGAATCGTAGGGCTGAATGTACTTTGGGTGATCCATCACCTTTACTTTACTCACAAAGGAGGTGGTTTACTGTGGCTGCCATAACAAAGTACCACAAATTGGGTGGATTAAATCAACAGAAATTGTTTTACAGTTTGGGAAGCCAGAAGTCCAAAATTAAGGTGTCTGAAGGGCTCCCCCCTCCAACATCCCGTCACTCTGCTCTTCTGTTAGAGGGCTTTCTCTAATATCACTGTAGTTTGCTTGGTCCGTGTGCCAGAAACACCCCCAAAGTATATTTCAGCCAATGAGTGATGGCAGTCTGTCTACAAAGTCCCTACATTCCCCTTTTACTTATTCTGTAATCTCAGAGGGTCCAGGACTGAGCCCCAGCTGCCCACAATGAAACCCACTCATGAGTGTACCTTCTATCAATCCCTCCGGACCTAGTTTGTCACTTGTATTTCCTTGGATCACCTTCCTGGTTAATCACCTGCACCCACGTCCTTGTCTTGGGGTCTGCTTTCAGGGGAACCCAAACTAATTCAGGGTGCAAAGGTTGAAAACTCAGTGGGTGCAGGTTTCAGCACCCTGGACAGCTCTCAGCACACATCTACCTCATTGTCACAAAGACCTCCTCTTCCCACCGGAATGAAGGGCAGATGACCAGGTTATGTCATTCTGCAGAGTCAAGAGACGAAGTTTCTTGAGTCTTTTCCCTGTAGGGCTGGAGAAGACCTTCCCATCTATCCCTCCACAGGTTTGGAATCTGATGAAGTTCTTATCCTCTTGAATCGCTGTGACAGAGGAGCATCTGGCAACTGCCTCCATGGTTTGCAGGGCTAATGACTCTTCTCACCAGGGCAGGGAGGCGGCTGCTTGATGGGCAGAGGAAACCTCAGTGGAAAGGAAACAAGTGGGTGCCTTGGGCTGAAGCAGACACTGCCAAGTGGGAGACACCGCACTTTGCTCTATGCAGGAGGCAGTGCAGGACCTGGAGACTCTTGTCTTGATATAGGGATTATAGGAGCTGGACAATGCCCCCTCTTTCCAGGGAGGATCCAGTTGTATAATAGAGAGGCAAAGCTGAGATTCTGGGGGCATGTAGAAAAATGAAAGTCCCTTTGTCTTCTTCAGCTGTTTTCATTCCCTTGGCAACCTCCTCTAGACTGAAGGGTTTAAATACTCCTTCTATGCTGATGCTTCCCAAACTTACATCTCCAGCCGGAGTCTCTCTTGAAGTCTCCTCTTTGAGGGTTTCATAGTCATCTCACAATAAAGACATCCAATCTGGAGCTTCTGAGCATCTCTCTAAAGCTACTCCTTCCTGTCTTCCCTGTCTCGCTGATGCAAGCTCTCTCCACGTGCTCTAGCTAAAATTCTTGGCTCCTCCTGCTCAGTCAACCCCCATGACCAATCCTTCTGCAAAACCTATAGGTTATGTGTTCAACATACAGGATCTCAACACTTACCACCTCCTCTGTTATCATCCTGGTCTGAGGCCATCAACATCTCTTAGCTGGGTTGTTTCAGCCACCTCCCCCAGGCTCTCTGCTCCTGTCCTCCTTCCCCACAGCTTGTTATCAACATAAGTAGCCAGAGGGATCCTTTTAACACATAAAGTAGATCAAATCACTTTTCAGGTCAGAGCTGTCCTGTGGTTTCCATCTCACTCAGGGTAGAAGCTCAAGTTCTCATGAGGCCCTGCACAGTGTGGCCCCATCACCTGCCCGCCCTCATCTTCCCCTGTCTTTCCCCTCACTTACCCAGCTCCAGCTGCACCAGCCTCCTCACTGTTCCTCCAACACGTCAGACACAGTCCTGCCTCAGGGCTTTTGCATATGCTGTTCCCTCTGTATTCCAGGCATCTGCTTGATCCATCCCCTCATCTGCAAGTCTTTACTCCAGCATCACCTAGCCCCTTAGCTACAATCTCAACACTTCTGTCCTCTTTCTTTGATTGACATTTTTCCATAGCACTTGCCGCTTTCTGACAAACTAGATATTTTACTTATTTATTTTTTGCCTGTCGCCTCCACTAGAAGGTCAGCTGTATGAGGGCAGGGATTTGGGTTTCTTCTGCTCATGGCTTCATTCCCCATGCGTGGAACCACAGTAGGTGCTCAATAAATGCTTTGGACTGGTTGAATGGATCAATGGTTCCTTGACCTGCCAATGTTTAGGGAGGTTTACTGTAGAAAGATTGATCTGGAGGCAGAGGAGACCTCAGCCAAGAACCCATGTGTGCCTTCTGGTCTACATGAGATGGTGTGGTCAGCAGTGTTGGATTAACCCTTGCATGTATTTGTGGCAAGAATACACTTGCCCACAGCTGTAATCCTATCCTGGAGTTGTGGTGTATCTTATACATCATGCCTGTGAGTGAACTAAAACTACTTTGAAATCAGCTTTGGTAGTTACTTGGCATTAATAACTTGGCACAGATATGAACAGGTTTGCATAGAAGAAGGGCCATCTGAATGGGGTATGTTCTCAGCTATGCTGTGGGTGGTTGTGCAGGTTGCACACTGAGCTGGGCAGCCTGTATTTCCTGAGTGTGTAACTTACCCATGCATAAACCTCTTTTGGAGACAATCATAGGCTAAAGCATATCAAATAGTTTATACCCAGAAGTCCCTTCCTAACCCTAAGAACCATTAATTTTAGGAGCCAGGGTATTTTGTTATTGTTGTTTTGTTAGTTTGCAGTTCTAAAGAGACATGGGTCATGGGTTGTTTTTTTCACTATGTACAGGTACATTTGGGGTCCTCCCACAGAGTTTCAGGATGCATCAGGGACAGAACCAAGAACAAAACCTCAGACTCTTACGTTCTGCTTCTGGGCACTAAAATGTCGATGGGGCTGTTTCCTTTACTTTCTAGTGGTATTCCAGCGATGTTAAATAGAATAGCTGCAAGATTAAGTAGACAGGATGTTCAGGCTGGGAGGTCTTAGTAAACCAGACTGAGGAGTTTAGACTGGTAGGAAATAGTCCTGGATATTTCCAAGCATTAAACTGTGGAGCATGTAGAAGAATTGCATCTTATAAAAATTTGACTTACACAAATTTTTGTGTGGCACACACACAAAATAAATGAAGGATATATTAGTTAAATAATGAGGTCATTTCCTCCTACCATTTCATTTAGTGAGCTTTTTCCAAGGAACTAGCATGATGATAAATGTTCTTCAAAGAACCCAGTGTATCAGAAGTGCTTTTTGCTGCAAGTAACAAAAGAGGTGACTAGAAGGGATATTAGCATTAAGTAGGGAAATCTGCAAATAAGTATGCCAGGATTAGTTTGGATGGCTCTGTGATGTCCTTCCACCTTCCACTTCATCTTCCCTTAATGTGTTGAATTTTGACCTCATGGTTTGTTGCCTCAAGACTGCAAAATGGCTGCCACATTTCCTCCTCTTGCAGCCTCATCCCAAAGCAGGAATTTAAGGCGAGAAGAGAAAATGCTCCTTGGGGGCTTTTCTCTTTTCCAGGAGGAAAATCTTTCCCAGCCATTCCCAACAGACTTCCCCATACATTTTATTGGCCATGAATGGGTCACATGACCATTCTGAGTTTTGAGTTCAACTGGGAACATGAGTATTGGCATTTTTACCATTTTCTGGAAAGCTGGCTCTGCTTGTAGAAAATTTGGGAGGAGAAGATGGCTATGAGGACAACCAGTGGTATCTGTCACATGTAGAATACCATTCTCTTTCTTTTATTCCGTATATTACCATACACATTATACAGTACACTCTTATTTATCTCCAGGCTTAAATATACAAAACCATGTATACTTAACTTTATAGGTGATTTAAAGGTTTTTTAAGGGAATTTTTTATTATGTGCAGTTTTTTCCCTTATGCAATTGACCTCCAATTTAAGATCATTGCAGTAAAAAGCACTTTGGGCATTGTCAAAATATTACTACTAACTCTAGTACATATCTTACATTTGGTATATGTTCCCCCAGCCCACCAATTATTTACACCCCTTATTAGTATTATATAATTTGTATCATTCATGAAAGAACATTTTCATATTTGTTCTGTTAACCACAGTCTGTCATCCACCACTGGATTCTCTGTGTATGGTTTGTAACAAATGTTTTACAACAATGCAAGGTGTTGGTGGTGGGAAGATATATAGGAGCCCTGTATGATGATATGCAGGTTTGTTTTGTAAAGTCACAAATTATACTATGTGCTTATTGTTTATGTATGTTCATGTATGAATGATAAACTTCAATAAAATTTTAAAAATAAAAATGAAAAAAAAAAACAAAACAAAACATAAAAGTACTTTGGGGCTGTGGGTTCAAATCCTGACTCTACCACTTAGAAGATGTGTGACTTCATGCAAATGATTTAATCTCCTTAGTCCTAACTTTATTTATCTGTTAAATTAGGCTCATATTAATACTTACCTCATTGGGCTGAGGTGAAGATGAAATGGGATGATTCTTAGTACACAGTAGGAACTTAATAAATATAGCCAGGAGGAGGAGAATTACTGGTTTTGATGCAGTAAAGTTCTGGAATCAAGATGGTTTCAAGTCAGATGATTCGGGACCCAAGTAGGACCAAGAAAATAGGAAAGAAAGGACAGACTTAGGGCAATTTCACCAGAAAAATAACTCCAGAACATGATAACCCACTGACTACTGCCTGGTGTAATGGTGATATCATTGCAAGGGGGAGAGGCACTTCTGGTGAGAAGTTTGTGAACGTGTTTCTGTCATGTTGAGGTCCCCGTGAGATGTCTAAGTAGAAACGCAGTGTAGCAGATGGATGTAGACGTGATGTTAGAGCTTGACCGTCTGCGTGGATTTGAGAGGCATCTGCCAAGAGATTGATGCGTAAAGCTGGGATGTGACCGAGCCCTGTAGGAGGGATGGTGCCTCAAGACATGTCAGAGACCCAGGGAAATACTCACACTTCGGGACGGGGGTGGGGGAAGAAGAGGAAGGAAGCAACGGCATAGTGGACAGGTAGTCAAGAGGAGAATCAAGCTGTATTCAGCTCTGTCAACTGCAACAGAGAAGAGACCCCTGGGGCTTTGTGATTAAGAGGAGAAAAGTGACTTTGAAAGGGTTGTCCATAAGGAAATTGAGGATGCCTGAAATCTCAGAGGTGGAGGTGTGGTTGAGAAGGAAAGGAGACAGTCATCCCAGTTCTCTCATTTGGAAGGCTTGGCAAAGAAAGGAAGGAGAAAAACATTTGGCAGTGCCTACCATCTGTCCCAGAGGTGATAGTAAATTGGATGATATTATTTGGGGGATATATGATTTCCTGGGTCTTTTTCCTCTCCTTTGAAAATTTTCTTAACAGAAGAGTGGGATGATGGGCTTACTAGAAAGATGTTATGGATCTCTTTCTAAGTAACATTTGGCATGATTGCATCATACCACATGAAATTTTGGAAAGGTTTTCATGAAATTTGGAAGGGAATGGTTTTATTCTGTAAGGTACATGAAATGCACTTGAGAAGCTCTGAAAAAGGTAGGATGCGATGTACCAGAACAGCAGAAACTGAAGTACGACTCTGGCTGACCACTTCTCGGGAGCGATATGTTTGGTGTATTAAGATACTGTGGTCAGAAAATCAAAATGGTGGTTTCAAATGTGAGTCCTGCATTAAAAATGTAGATCTTTCCAATTGCAACATTGCTTTGTAACTCATCCGCTTCTTGTATGGGCAACTCTAAATGAGAGGGAATATATATATATATCCCTTTGGAGCATGGCAGTTAAGTGCTTGGGCTTTGGATTTAGAACAGATTCAAAATCCAGCTCCACTGTTCCCATCCTGTGTGACTCTGGACAAGGTACTATATCTCCCTGAATCTTAGTTTCCTCATCTGGCAAATGGTTCCTACCTGATAGGGTTATTTTAAAGATTTAATAAACTAATGTCTGGCCCATGATGGGTTGGGTCTATGGATGTTATTTACCAATTGATGGTCTGAGGAAGGGATATGGTGCTTCTTTGGAGCTCAGCTTCTTCATCTGTAAAATGGGCATAATAATTATACCTACCTCAAAAGGTGGGATTAAATGAGATAGTGCACATAGAGCAGAACCTGGCATGGAATAAGTGCTCAATGATATTAGCTATTATAAGGCTAATAACTATAATTATGATGATGATAGTAATTCTTGCTGAGCTCCAGGCTCAGTTCCATAGACCATTAGCTCACTCTAGTGAACGTTTGCTGTTCTTAGTTGGGTACCCAACATCCAACGCCACCTTCCAATTTGGGGAGAGCCTCCCTCTTTATAATGTGGCCCTGTTGGATCACCTCAGAAGTTGAAGAGGGGTGGTGCAGGCAAGGAGCCAAAGCATGGGACTGAAACCCCACCATCACATGCTTCCACCCAGAAATTTGCAAATGGAGTAAGTAACTTAAACATGAAAGGAGGGCTTGGGGTCCTTCGTAGCAGCCCTCTGCAGTGAAGTCTGGCTGCATTGTTCCTGCCACAGGGTCTTTGGTTCCTGTCTATTTTCCAAGCCCCTCCACCCCCAGTCCCCCTGTTAATTATCTGAGCTTACTAATTAAAATTCCCTTTTATGCCTAAGACAGCCTGTCAGTGTCTGGTTTGCTTGCAATCAAGAACTCCCACTGACCTTGAGCCAAAGACCAGAGGGCGAGTACTTTATTTGGTGGCCACAGAAAACATAGATAGGGAATAGGAGAGTAAGACAGGGTTAAGAAGACATGCAGTTAAAGTTGCATTAGCAAATGAGCTTATGCCTCTGGGGAATTTGGGGAGGCCAGGTAGAGCATGCAAGCAGTGAGGGGGCTGGGGTGAGCGCCCCTTCTGGAGATGTTAATTCTTTGGGTCTTCCAGCTTGCCCTGCATTTGAGCTGAACCTATTCGTGTGGTCAGAACATCTTCTGTGTCCATAGTGAGTGGTGCAGTCCCGATAATGTCTTCCTTGCTGGCTACACTAACTTAATTCTGCCATGAATTATAGCTCCATTGTTTTTGTTTCCTGATGAAGCCCTTTGAGAGTCTCCTTATCTCTGGGTTTTGGCAGTGAGAAAGAAATAAGGTACACCCTGTTGGCCCCTAGTGGGAAGTACAACTAGCTGCTCTGTAGAAAAGGGATAAATAAGGGGCAGCTAAAAACCAGAACTAGGCCTTTGGGGAGTTTGGGCACCACTGGTATTCAGGAGACAAAGAACTCTCTCTTTCCTGGTCTCACCGGTCCCAGGGGATTTCTTTTCTGGGAAGAGCAGAGGTCAGAGTGAAGAAAAGGCAGGAAAATTTGAAGCAGAAGAGACAAGCCAGATTCAAGTGGAGTCTAGGACTTGAGAGTTGGGATGAGTTAGCAATATTTTTATTGTCTTTGGCTGGTCACAATGTGTAGAACTTGTTCCAGAATGGGAGAAATGAGCAAACTGGGCTTTTCTCATTCTGAAGTGAGAATTTCATCAACAGTACAGCCTATTCATAGGGGAGAGCACAGCATCCTGTGTGTTTGTGCCTGGAAAAGAAAGGAGAAATGTGTTCCTTTATTCCTACTGTGGGTCTTGTGTGGCTGAGAAATGAAAAAACATTTGAAGGATGTATCAGGAATGTGCTCAGTGGCAAATAGCAGAATATCCTTCTTGCAGTGGTATAAACAAATAGTTTTGTCTTTATCACATTACAAAACAGTGGGGCACTGTTTGGCTTTGCCGGCAATTCTGTGATTCTTTTGGCCTTTTCCTCATGGTTGCAAGATAGTTGCTGGAGTTCTGAGCATCATGTCTATATTCAAGGAAGGAAGAAGCAAGGACAGGATGGCTTCATCCAGGTCTGCCCATTTTTGTATCAGGCAAAGCAAAAGTTTTCCCAAAAACATCCATCACATTTCTACTTACATCACACTGGCCAAAGCTAGCTGCAAGAATGCCTGGAAAAGTATTTCACTTTTCCAACCCTTCTAGAGACTGCTCTAACTTTTTATTTTGTATCTGGTAAATGGTTACATTTAAAGTCAGAATATTTTATTTTCAAACTCTGTCTTAATTCACCTTATAGCCATCTCTTTTATATAGCCCCTTGAATCCATTATATATTGCCATAATAATGCTGTGTAACAAACAACCCCAAAACCCAGTGGCTTAAAAGGACAAGAATTTTTTTTTGTTTAGCTCACAATTCTGCAGGTTGGCAGTTTAGGCTGTGCTCAGCCGGGTGCTCATTCAAGCATCTGTGGTCAGCTGTGGGGCAGCTGGGCAGCCCTCCCGTGTGTGTGTTGCTGGCTGTAGGCTGGTTGGGGATGGCTTTGGCTGGGATGTCTGCACCACAGGTCTCTCATCCTCCAACTGGCTAGCCTAGTCTTGTTCCCATAGTGCAGTTCACAGTCTACTATCCAAAACAAGCCTTGAGCCAGCCTAGGGTCAAGAGGCTAGACAGTAGACCCCACCTCTTGGTGGAAGGAGCAACACAGTCAAAGGTAAGGGGTATGGATACAGGAAGTCATTGGTTCCTGTTCTCTTAGGTCTTCTGCCCTGAATTCTCTAAGCCAACGCACCACACTCTTCCTTTCCTTTCCATTCCCAACCCTTAGCAATAAACGGGGATGGTGTGTTATGATCACTGCCTCACTCACACAGTGAAAAGGAGAGCAAAAGTCAACCGAGGCTCTAGCCACCTAGGAATTAAAGGTGGGAAAGGTGACACAACCTCCTCAGATACCTTCAGCTTTTATCAGATCTCAACCTGATATCTGAGTTCTGAGCCATCAGCAGTTGAAGGGAGGGGACAGATTTCTTGCCTGCCACTCTGATCCAGCTCAGTTCACAGTCACACAGCCTAGCTCCCTCTGTTAAGGGAGCTTTTGATTTGGGCTTTTGAAATGTCACCTGCTTCTGATCAAGGCTGGGTGAAACCTTGCTCTGGATTCCATTGGCTCAGGGAGAGGAGGGCTGGGCTCGGGTGTCTTCATGGAGACCTTTGATTCCTCCTGCCCTTCTCTTCTCCATCCCTCCCCAACCCCTGCTCCAACTCTTTCTTTTTGTGCCTACCTTCTTGTCTAGCAACCTCCACCTCTCTTCCCTCAGCAGGTCAACCTTGAAGAAGGGAAACTAGCATTAATTGAGCACCTGCTGTGTGAAATGCTCTTTACAAGCAATTTTGTCATCAAGCCTTCAAGCCCCAGTCCAGGAAGATTATCACAGATGAGGCTCAGAGAGGGGAAATCACTCACCCAATCATCCGAAGTCACACAGATGCTAAGTGCTGGAGCCAGGATTTGGACACAGGTTCTCCCCACTGCAGAGCCATGCTTCTGGGCACTATTGCATTTTAGAGGGAGAGAATAGGGAAAGAGACACCAGCTTTCCTCATCAGTGGCCCCACTCACCCCAGGGCCTTTGCACATGCTGCTGCCTAACTGGAATATGCTGCCTCCTGTGTATCTGGCTGACCCTTACTCAGAGATGATATTTAAAATGCTAAGCATCATGGGGAGTGGGTGTAGCTCAGTGGTTGAGCTCCTGTTTCCTATGTATGAGTTCTCAGGTCCAATCCCTGGTACCACCTTAAAAAAAAAAAGTAGAAAAAAATTGCTTAGCATCTGGGCTGACTGGGCGCCGACCAGTTAGAAAGGAGGCTCCCCGCTCCCCTTGGTACCAAGTGTTAGCCCTTGTTTGCTGCATTGTGGGGAGGTCCAGGGGTCTTGGAGGGGACCAAGTTGCCAGGGAGACACTTGGGGTGGGTGGGGTTCAAGGAGGTACATGTTTACTGATAGTCACTCTCTTCTTCCAGGAAGCCTTTCCTGACCTCCACACCTCAAGCCCACCATGCAGCCAGTTTAGGTCCCCTCTTTATGGGCACTGGTAGCATCTGTGTGACCACTTCTCACCATTGTGATTATGCATTAATCAGCTGGAGAGCAAGGACTGCATGCCTGAACCTAGCACAGGACCTGAGAATGGGGCTTGGTCAAGATACTGGATAAGTGAATGAATGAGTGAGTTAAGAAATGCACTCCTAGCTGGTGGCAGAGGGAATCATTCCTTTTGCTAGGTTTGCACAGGTGTTGCTGAGGTGTGGGCAGCGCCTGGGTGCTTTGAAGCAGGAGGTGAGCATCCAGTGTGCCCCGGGGCAGGATTCAGGCACAGCCAAGACTCCCCTTTTGATCCGGCCTCATCCAGGGCTAAACTGGCCAATAGGGGCATTGTGGGAGGCTTCGCAGAGCAGCCCTCAGTGTCCCCGAAGTCAGTCCTTTCTAAAAGAACAGGCAAAGGAGATTTGTGGGGTGTGTGGCTTGGAGCAAGTCTCTCACCTTTCTGTGCCTCGATTTCCTCATCCATGGGAATAATGACAGTCCCCTGTGGTGGCGGGAACAGAAGGAGATGACCTCTGCCTGTCCAAGCCACACAACTAGGAACTGGCAGAAACAGGATTTAAACAGGAGGCCAGCTCTGGGGTCGAGGCTTGTAACTGCCATCTTCATGAATGGCAAGAATGTTGTTGATTCTGGTATTCTATGACGTGGGAAGGAAGGAGCGTTAGAGATCTTGGTTCTAACCATCTCCTGCTCAGCCTGGCCTCCTAAGAGCCTGGTGGCTGACAGGTGCCTGGGAGAGTTTAGCTGGATGCACGGCCACAATTAGCTTTATTCTTGTTAGCTGAGCCCTTGCATGCCACGTGCCGCCTGAGCACTTTGCATGAATTTTCCTGTTTGTGCCTCACCTGAGTTCGGGGCTGTTAGCACCCCCATTTACAGATGAGGTTGCCGATCTGACCTGCAACCCTCAGCCAGCTTGGGAACAGCCTCACCTCACCCCACCTCAGTCCCTGAAGTGGCTCTGGGAGTGCATCTTTGGGGGTGTTGAATCAAGTACAAACTCTTCCAAAAAACCTCTTCTCATTGTTCCCCCAAACTGGCCATCCTTTCTGTCTCAGTAAAGTCAGCTCCATCCTTTCTAGGTGCTCCAGCCACAAAGTTCAGGGTTATCCTCAATTCCTCTCTTCCTCTAGCCCTCCAAATCTAATCCATTAGCAAATTTTGTTGGCGCCACCTTCAGGCTCTACCCGGAGTCCACCCACTTCTCACCACCTCACAGCCCCCATCCTGGTCCATCCCCATCATCACTCACCTGGATTAAACCTATCGCCTCTCCCTTGTTTCCTAAATTCTGTCTCCCCACCACCACCACCGTGGTCTGTCCCCCCACAACAGCTTGAGGACACCTGTTCCAGGTCACAGCCCTCCTCTGCCCAGAACCCTCCATGGCTCCCACCTCACTCACTCCACTCCAGCCACACTGGTGGTCTCACCGTTTCTCAAACACACTAGGCACAGTCCAGCCCCAGGGCCTTTGCACGTGCTGCGCTCTCCACCACAAGCACTCTTCCCGCAGATACCTGCCTGGCTTCTTCATGTCCTTTGTGTCTTTGTTCAAATGTCATTCAAAACTGCCCCTCCCCATTCCTGAC